>JAOWBN010211888.1:0-13851 GCA_028565015.1 Pinguicula moranensis
TATCTATCTGCGAATAGAATTATAGAAGGATAGAGTTATAGAGGAATTAGAATTATAGAGGAATTAAAATTCGAGATACGCCACTTACTTTTGAGGGGAGAAATCAATCTCATCAACCATGGTGTAGCGATACATAAGTTAGAACATGAATGTTTATAGTCGATAAGTACATCGGATTGATCCAATTAGAGTTCACCTTATTGTCAAAGGTATATAATCTAATGAAGAATAGGTGTAAGGAATCCTTAGACTTGAGATCACCATGGAATTTTGAGTATGAATGTTACTCTTTGATTCTATTCGGAGCTACACCGTAAATGGGTAACAATGGGTAGTTTGGAGGTGATATAAGGTACGGAAGGATTATGAGTGATCAATAAAGGATTCACATGCATAGGATGCCCATCCAATGAGATTACATGCAATGAAGTGTTCATATACAAGGAGTTGTATAAGCTTCCAAAAGTTTTGGTGGTGTGAACTTCCATTGAGGATGATCACTTGAGCACCTCCAAGGAGACTACCTTGGAGGAATTTTGAGAAAGCTTTAAAGAAGGTATAATTTCTCCCAACTTTTGTTAAAGCTATGCCAATAACCATGGATCTTTGGTTGAGAACTCTTTAAACTTTTACTATGCGCACACTCATGTTAAGCTTCCGATCCACTTTGATATTTCATGACACGTAGTTGTAGCCATGAGTTCCTACAAATGGTATTAGAGCCATCATGCTGATTCTTGCATGACATGCAAGATATATTACATAGTTTTTATGTTAGAAGACAAAGAATTATGAATGTGTTCTTGTTGCATTCATGTTATTTGAAAATTATATCTTGAAATCTTAACTTTTACTTTGAACAAAGTGTGTATATTTTGAGATCAAAAGTTATTGTGGTTAAAGATGCACAGTTTTGGTCCTCAATGATGTTGTAGAAGCGTAAGTTATTGCTAAGAAACAACTAGAGGTTAAGCCGTGACATGGTTTGGACAAAAATTGTCCAACCCAAGGCCAATTTTGAACAATTTTTTGTTCATGATCATTACTACATGTTCAAGAATGTATTGCATGTGACGATTCTTTGTAGTACTCTAACTTTACATGCTTTTATTTAATTATGAATTAGTTTGAATGCATAGTGGTTGATCATGGACTAAAACCCAGTATGATTATGGTTTGTAATCATTGTTATTACCTAATTCTTGGAAGTGTGTTTTTATTAGTTCACTCATATTCAAAATATGGCTTAATGCCATGCATCTTGATAAGTCCGGTTTATACCAACTTATATATGTCATTTATGCTATTATTCGATCAATAAAAGTGCATTTTTATAATCATTTCCCGTTTCGTGCAAGGATTTAATGAATATATCATACGAGTGCAGTAGTAGAAGAGAAATGACCACTACTGTAAGGACACAACCCCACATTTATACAGGTCGCAACCTCAGTTGTATCACCACCGATCATTTTGGCGGGAAATTTGACAAAACCCTACGTGCAATGAAAGTATTGGATGGACAAGTTTGTCCCTTACCGGGGAGAAAATATTTGTTAATAGCTTCTCTGGGAAGCTAACAAGTCACGACAACAAAAATGAAAGAATCCATCCATTCGCACATCTTGGATCTCTTATAGCAGAGTAACGAAGGGAGAGAAGACCGCAGAGGAAGAACGAGCTCTTACAAACTCGACTTCTTAGCCAGGGGAGTTTTTTTAACTATGGCCTCTATCTTTGTTATCCTTCAGGAAGCTTGTGTTTCAACAATGAGTTAAACCCATATCCTAGGCCATGATGTAGCCCCTACGTATATTTTGTGTTGGATTGGTTTTGAAGGTTTAGTTGTTAGATGAAAGTTTTTGTTGCTTTGTTTTATTGCACTTGAGTACAAACTAGCGTGTGATTGACGACTATTCATTAGTGATTAGAATCTATTCGAGATTCGAGAGATGAGAATCTAGCTAGAAAATGGTAAACCGACCCCAAATCTCATGAACACGAGATTTGAGAGTTGAGTATTCATGGAAAAGGTGTCATCGTGTGCGGGTTTCATGAGTATAAAGCCTCTTAGTAGGCCACACGATATTCGAGAGATGAGTGTGACCCTATTAAAGATGATTTTCTTAGGTAGCAATTATTGATACGTTTAGGCATGAGATTTGAGAGATGAATGCCTAAGAATAGCATGAAAAGAGCTGTTCTTTAGAGAGATTAATGTTTAAAGAAAGAAATCCAGTGGATAACTAAGCTTTGAGTCTAATAACTGAACCAAAATATGAAAAAGAAGTTATCCTTTAATTTGTGTCCATTAAACCAAAATTACCAAAAAGAATTATTTTGTTTAAATTGCATTCATGTCTCTGACTGTATTGTAGTATTCAAACCAAATTGTTGTCCGTCCGAATTGCATGTAAACTAGCTAAAATTGGTGCTTATATTCTACAATCATCATGGTTCAACACTCGACTTATTCACTTTATTACTTGTTCGATTTTGTGCATTTGCAAATACAATTAGTTTTTTGCGCCATTGGCTCGATTGTTAGTTTAGATAATATAAATACTTAGTTAGTTTATAGCAAAATTGGAGTTTTTTTTTTAGGTTCCTTTACTTTTAGTTCTCTTGTGTGATAAAATTGTCTATGAAACCCTATGAAGGCGAGAATTCAGATTCGGGAGACCCGGATACTAAAAGAGCTTTCCATGAAGGAGACTTTAAAGAGTGAAGGAGAAATCAACAAATTATAGCAAACACGGGTGATGTAGCTGAAGTGCCAAACAAGGATGATAGACTAATGGAGGATTTCGCTCTACCCTAAGCTGAGGAAGATACCTCATCCATCTGAAAGCCTGTCATCCAAACCAACAATTTTGAGCTAAAGCCAACCACCATCAAGTTATTGCAACACTACTCCACTTACGGTGGCTCATCTACTGAAGATTTAAACACGCACGTGTAAGCATTTGTTGAAATATGTGACACTTTGAAGTATGCCGGAGTAAGTCAAGAGCCATCAGGATTAGGCTTTTCCCATTTTCCCTCAGAGACCAAGCAAGGAGATGGCTCCAGTCACTGCCATTAGATTCTATTCTCACCTGGGATGATTTAAGAAAATAGTTCTTAATACAATTTTTTCCACCATCCATGACTGCAAGGATATTGAGTGAGATCACTTCCTTCAGGCGGTGCGATATGGAGACATTGTATGAAGCTTGGGAAAGATTCAAAGATCTATTGATAACTATCCCCCAATCATGGACTGCCTCATTGGGGGCGAATTCAACCTTTTTATAATGGCTTTGAGAGTATTACGAGAAGGGAGATAGATGTTGCAGTAAATGCTACTTTTATGAAGAAGCCTTACAATGAAGCGTACACTCTGCCAAGACAGGACCTCAATTGACAATGTTCCTATGGAACAACTCAGCGATGTTGGGAACTAGCAGAAATACACAAACAGTTTCTAGTGAAACAACTTTAACCCATGCAGGAATGACCACCCCAAATTTTCCTGAAGCAACATTCCTCATATCTTGAACCCTAAACCACGTAATCCTTTCTAGTTTTAGTCTCAAATACAAAAGCCTACATATCAACGGCCTCAAAATGATGAGATGATAACACAGTTGGCTGCAGCCACCAAGAGAAACACTGACCTTATAGCACATCTAGCCGCTACCTAAAGCAGTTTTAAGCAAGAGACCAGAGCTAACTTGAAGGATCAAGCTGAAGCTATAAGTAACTTGGAATCTCAAGTTGGTCGATTGGAAAAATAGTTATCTGAAAGACCACCAGGTGTTTTGCTTAGCATCATAGAGGTAAATCCCAAAGAGTAATGTTTCCATAACTTTGAGAAATGGAAAAGAAGTGGAGGAGACTCCAATGCGAATTACAGTCCCAAAGCAAAAAGGGGAACAGAAGGTTGAAGATCCTTGTCCCCAACAAGAGGCTAAAAAGAAACCACCATTCCTTTTCCTTGGAGGTTGAAACAATGAAAGTTGGACAAACAGTTCCAAAAATTTCTTGAAGTTTCAAGAAACTTCACATCAATATTCCCTTTGCTGAAACCCTAGAGCAGATGCCTTACTATGTTAAATTCACGAAGGACATCTTGTCCAACAAGTGCAAGTTCGAGGATTATGAGAGTGTTTCCCTAATTGAGGAATGGAGCACCATCTTGCAAAGGAAATTGCCCCCCCAAATTTAAAGATTCAGGTAGTTTTACTATTCATTATTCTATTGGCAATTCCACTTTTGATAGAGTATTATGTGATCTTGGTGCGCATTATCTTGATGCTTTTATAAAATTTTCAGAAACTTGGACTAGGTGAAGATCAACCCACAACCATATCTCTACATCTGGCGGACAAATCCATCAAGCACCCAAGAGGTATCATTGAGTACGTCCTAATCAAAGTTGAAAAATTCATCGTCCCAGCAAACTTTGTTATTCTAGATATGGAGAAGGACTGTGATATCCCCATTATCCTAGGAACGCCATTTCTAGCGACTGGAGAAGCCATAATTGATGTTCGAGGAGGCAAGTTGATACTCAAAGTTAAGGGAGAATAGGTGAAGTTCAACGTGTTCCAGACCTTGAAACACTCTGACTATCAGGCAAGCTGCTCAAGTATTGACACTAATGATCATACGCCTCTGGAGTGGTATGAATATAAGAGAGATGAAGTAGAAAACTGCCTAGTCAGTGAGGACCCCGCTATACGGTAAGAGCAAGCAATAATGGAATACGCTCAATGGTTGGGGGCAAGTGAACCTCTAAAGAAATCCCATTTTGAAGAGTTTGGAGAGAGGCCATCTTCTCAGATGACGTATGTCGGGAAAGCTCCCACCCTGGAGTTAAATCCGTTACCATCCCATTTAAAATATGCATTCCTAGGTCCAGATAGTACACTCCGTGTAGTCATCTCAAATACACTGTTCCAGGCAGAGGAAGAAGGTTTGCTTCGAATATTGTAGGAACATAAGAGCGCCATCGGATGGACCTTGGCTGACATCAAAGGCAGCAACCCATTTATGTGCATGCATAGGATCCTACTAAAATAAGGAAGCAAGCTATCCATCATGAAATAAGTGGTCTGCAAAGAAATATTAAAGTGGTTGAATGTTGAGGTGGTGTACCCCATTTCAGACAGCAGCTGGACCAGCCCCGTTCAATGTGTCCCCAAAAACGGAGGTATGACTTTGGATTCTAATATGTCATTGGCTAGAGAATTTGCATGCTCTATAGGGTACTGAACAAGGCTACAAGGAAAGATCACTATCCGCTCCCCTTTATTGACCAAAAGTTTGATAAGTTAGCAAGGCATCAATTCTATTATTATCTCGATGGATAGTCAAGATACAATCGGATTTCCATTGCTCCAGAAGACCAAGAAAAAACCACATTTACATGTCCATATGGTACATTTGCATTTAGACGCATGCCTTTTGGGTTGTTCAATGCATTGGCTACGTTCCAGAGGTGCATGATGTCAATATTTTTGGATATGGTGGAGCAGACTATTGAAGTATTCATGGATGACTTTCCAGTGGTGGGATCCTCATTCGACAGGTGCCTAGCAAATCTCAAACAGGTATTAGCACACTGCGAGGAGACAAATCTTGTCCTGTTTTGGGAAAAGTACCATTTCATGGTTAAGGAGGGCATCGTGCCGGGACATAAAGTATCAAGATCGGGGATTGAAATGGGCAGATCAAAATAGAAATAATCTCTAGGTTACCTCCACCGTCAGTTAAAGGAGTGCGAAGTTTCCTAAGGCACGCGGGCTTCTATTGAATATTCATAAAAGATTCTCCCATGCCACTCGGCCTCTATGCAAATTATTGAAGAAAGACACTCCGCTTAATTTTGATGAGGACTGCATAATGATGAGTCGATTTTATACCTATTTTATGTAAACTATTTTGGTCTAATTTGGCTCAATTGATAGGGGACACACGTATATTGTCCATTTATCTTCCTTTTGTAATTTTAGGTCACTTAATGCATTTTGGAAGAAAAGGAAGGAAAACCCCCCTAAAAAGTTCATAAAACCCAAGATTTTGATTGCAAGGTCGTGGCCCCAGATATTCAACTCGCAGTCCCAATCTGGACGCCGCATATTTGTTTTGGCTGGAAAACTGTAGAATAAAGTGTAGAACGACCGATTTTCCCTCACTCTCAGAAAATATCTTGTTCAAAGCTTCCCGAGGAAGCTAACTTTTCTTGCATATCTTTCGAGAGACAAAAAACAAAACTCATTATGGGAGGGGTTGAAACTCTGGGAATTAATTATTTCCATCTCTCTAAAGGAGAACGATTCTATGATGTCTCCCCTTGGAATCACGTATCCATTCTTCCCATCAAATAATTATGGGGCATATTCCTTCTAGGATCCGGGGCCCAAGGCAGCAGCACTTGGAGAGGAACCATGGAGAAGAAGGAGGAGCTCCACGACTCCAGATTCATCCAAGGGGGGTTCTTTCCTTTATGAACTCAACTTTTGTATATCTTTTTGTATGGCTTGAGACTTTATTTTAGGGCATTGATGTAGCCTCTTTTGAATTTAGTTGAGAACTTAGAATGTCTCAAGCATTGGGCTACAACTCTTGTCTATGAGAGTAGTGTAACCCTTGTTAACTTAGATGTGGATTTCTAATGTTTAGATCTTTTGAAATATTGTTGTTGCTATTTGATTTTATTGTACTTTTCCTAACTTGTACATGCTTGATCAACATTTGCATGTTCACTAAGCATGGTGGGAGGTTGAAAGACACAAACTATGGGGTTATTGCTACCATGTGTGGATTTCCTAAACTCAAAGCCTTCGGTGTATTCAAGTGTGATTTCGAGAGAAGCATGTTTATATGTCATAGAGGGTTGCTTGCAGCTCGAGAGAGACAAGTGATCAAGAGAGGAAGGATTGGGATTGAGGGTAGATTGATCCGTTGGGTACTATTATGAGACAAGTAATAAAATATCTCATGGTGAAGAAGGATGCGAAGCCTAGATTGATCCGTTGGGTACTATTATTGCAAGAGTTTGACTTGGAAGCCATAGATTTTTCCAACTTTGTAGTGGTGATACAAAGAGTTGTATAGCTTCAAAGAGTTGAAGACCACCCTTAGGTTTAACCAACCTAGTACCTCAATGGCCAAGGGATTAGTAGAGTCCATCATCATTCACATATATATGTGTGTTTATTTAGCATGCTTTATATTTTACTATTATTTGATAATAATTGGTTATGCATGTTAGAATTGATGATATCTAACATATCAAAATCCCTCAAATAATAATTAAGTTTCCCATTTTCAAAAGTGTTTGAAAAGGATAATGCCTTCCATTATTATGATAATAAGGTCCTCTTGATCGATTGTTCACTTGTTGAGTTAACTCAAGGTGGTCATCTATCTTGTAGGAAGTTTATCGTGAAAGTTAGGAACTTTCTGAATAATGGTGTTTGGCTTAACTAAAACTAATGGTTTGTTGAGCTAACTCAAGGACTAGCTACCCAAGTAAAGGTAAGAAGTTGCAAAGTGTTTTAATTGTTAAAGAGTTAACTACCCTTGGTAACCATAGTTAGCTTGTTGAGCTAACTCAAGATTTGACTATGGTTCAGTTGGGATCCTGGACCCCCTAGATTAATTAATATTCCGAATCAATATGGAACAGGGTTATTGATTTGCAACCTAATATATTTGTTTTGTTTATATGCATGATAACAAATTCTTACTTGATGTTTACATGTTTATTGTGGAATGTTGAATGCTCATTTGAACCTCCGTAATATTTTGGAATAAAATGGATTAAATATTTTAAATTTTCTGGAATGGCAAAGAGATCTAAGAATTGTTTTTACATCTGAAGAACTTACAGTCCTTAAAGCGCCAAAACCCAATCCTCCGGAAGATGGTTCATCCAAAACAATTCAAACTGCTTATGAGAAGCAGGTTGAAGGTTGTGATCTAACCCAAAGTCTAATGTTGGTGACAATGAATCCAAAGCTTCAGAAGCGCTGTGCAAATTTTGATGCCTTCATGATGATGGGCTGCCTCAAAGGGTTTTTTTAAGGCTCAGTCTAGGACTGAGAGATATAATTTTCACAAAGAATTATTCTGATGAAATATGAAAGAGCGAACCTCCATAACAACCCATGACATTAAGATGTTGGATGTTATCTAAAAGTTGAAAGACTTGGTTATGACCCTGGGACAGTACAAATTTAATTCCCAATCCCTTCCGTTCAGCTATTCATGATTCGTCATCAACTTCAACATGAATATGATTCATGTTTCATTGATTGAATCGGTGAACCTGCTGATAGTTAGTGAGAGTGAGCTTAAGAAGGATAAGTACCATATTGCTTGAATCTTCTTCAAAGGACAAACAGATCTCTAATACTAATCCTGAGAAGCAAAAGAAAAAGAAAAGCGCAACATAAACAAGTGGTGGTGCCAAACAAGAAAAGACAAATGAAAAGGGTATTTAGTTCCATTGTGGCCAGTAGATACGCAATTGTAAGGATTATATTGAATCCTAGAAGAAACTTAGAGAAGCTACTTCATCAGGTGCCTAAATGATTGAGATACTGCCTATTTTGGCTGGGTATTGGATACCTGATCCCCAGTTCACATTTGATTTTGAATCATTTGAGAGGGTTGAAGCAATTGAGGATTGGCTAAAGGAGGAGTGGTCCTAAGAGTCGACAATGGACCAAAGGTTGCTTCGCAAATAGTCGGGACTTACTATCTCAAGATCCCAAGGGCTTGTACTATAATTTACTAAATGTTATTATATTTTTATACTTATTAAGAATACAATATTTGTTTCTTGTTTGGACAAGAACTGGTTTACCATTGTACAAGAAAAATGGTTGTACTTTGTCTAGGAATGGAATCCAATATTGTGTTTGCCTAATATAAATGGTCATTATGTTAATACTCAATATTGTTACAAAGAAAAGGAAAATAAAAGATATAAATCTTTCATAAAGGTAAGAACCACATATTCAAATTGTACCATAGTGGTGATTTGGGTTCATTTGATTATGAATCGTTTGAGACATCATACCTACTTGGAAAATGACTATCACTCGTTTTATTGAAAAGGAGATAGGTGTAATGGATTGATTGGACTAATACATAGTGATGTATGTGATCCAACGTCAATCAATGCTAGAGGTAGTTTCTCATATTTTATAACATTCATCGTCTACCATATTAGATATGGTTAGATGTACTTAATGAAGTACAAGTCCAAAGTCTTTGAAATGGTTAAAAGAGTATAAGAATGTTGTTGATAAATAATTGGGAAAAGTATCGAAATATTTTGATTGAATTGAATTGGTGAATACTTAAGTACCAAGTTTCAAGATTACCTTAAGAATCATGGAATAGTCCTTCAAAGGCCTCCTTCTTACACTCCACAGTTAAATGGTGTGTTAGAAAGGAGAAATTGTACATTATATTATATGATCTTTAATTCAAGCAAGTATCCCAAAATTGTTTTGTGGTTATGCATTAGAAATCACATCCCATTTTCTTAACCGTGTTTCATTTAAGACAATTAATACCATACCATATAGGATATGGATAGGGTAGTAACTTATTGGTTGAATTAGTGCGTCAACTATATTTGCAAGTGCGCAAGTCATAACAAGTAATAAAGTGATGAAAAAAATGAGTGTCGAACCACGAGGATTGTAGATGATAAGTTAAAAAGTAGCAAGCTTAAAGCAATTTGGACAAATGATAAAATTGTGGTTTACTAAACTACGCAATAAACACAAGCATACTTAAACATAACTAATCAAGAGGTTGTTTTTGATATTTTTCAGTTTTAACAAACGAAATGTAAATGATAACTTCACTTAGATAAAGATCTAGGGAAAATGACTTCACTACTTAGTACATCTCAGAAAGTTAATTTCTCAGTATAACCTTTAGGTCAGTGGCTTAGTTGTCCACTGGATTCCCTATTTTAGTTACTAATTCTCTAGAATAACAGCTCTTCTTATGTGGTATGCAAGCATTCATCTCTTGAATCTCATGCCCAAACATACCAAGAATTGCAAACTCAAAATATCCTCCCTTAGTAGGTTCACATTCATCTCTCGAATCTTATGCAACTTACCAAAAGTGTTTGTGACTTATTGTCTTTTAAGAAAAATAGTTTTTTAGAAGAAGCTAGTGGGAGTATAGTAGATCTTGAAGAAAAACAAAATCCACAATTGTACATTGACAATAAATAGAACAAGAACAATTATCTCATAGAGATGAGATAAGTCCAGAGGTCAAACACAAGGACTTCGTAGGTCTAGTAGAATACATCATGCCTCTATTCGTTACGGATATGATCTAAACGAACAAAAGGATATATTCATCATAGAAGATGATAAACCTACTGACTACGAAGAAGTATTGTATAGTGTAGTAGACAAAGACAAATGGCTTGAAATCCATGAACTCCGATACGGATTCTATGTATGAAGACAAGGTATGGACCTTGGTCGATCAACTTGAAGGGATTGTCCCTATAGTGTGCAAATGGGTTTTCAAGAAGAAAATCGACATATATGGTAATGTGATTATCCATAAAGCTAGACTGCTAGCAAAAGAATTTTGCCAAAGACAAGGTGTTGATTATGATGAAACATTCTATCCAGTTGTTATGCTTAAATCCATTACGATATTTCTTCCCCCATAGCTGCACACTACTATCATGAGATCTGGAAAATGGATGTCAAAATGGCATTCCTTACGTGAATCTGCTAGAGGAGGTGTATATGATACATATTCAAGGTTTTGAATACAAATAAGCCAATAAAGTGTGCAAGCTTCAGAGATCAATCAACGGACTCATACAAGCATATCGGAGTTGGAACATCAAGTTTGATGAAACAATCAAAGAATTTGTTGAAACAATCAAAGAATTTGATGAAGCAATCAAAGAGTTACAATTTTGTGGAGAATATTCTAATTCACATGAAGATTTGGATTCGAGGATGAATCCTTCCTACGAGGGAGGGAATGACATAGATGTTCGAGGATCAAGACGCATTTGGATTATTACATGGTTGAAAATAAAAGATGAGTGGTGTTGATGTCCAAACTCCCAGACACATTTAGATTCTTGCAGGGTCCAAAGGAGTCCTATCCCAGTTTGACACTGTCGTCTCGAGGAGTCCTACCCCAGTTGGATTCTACCGTATCAAGGAGTCATACTCCAGTTGGACTATATTGTCCTGAAAAGTCCTACTCTTGTCTATGCCCTATCGAGGAGTCCTACCCTAGTTAGACTCTACTGTCCCGAGGAGTCCTACCCAGGTTGGACTTTGCCATCCTTAGGAGTCCTACTCAAGTCAAACTCTTACATACAAGAGGAATTCTAATCAATGAGGAGTTTTATCCAAAGATAGAAGTCTATCCAATAGGAGTTGATCTTATCCAAAAGAAGTTGATCTTATCCAAAAGGAAGAGTTTATCAAAGAGTAATTGGTCTTATCCCAAAGAAGTTGATATTATCCAAGAGGAGTTGTCACTATCCAAGAGAAGTCATGGTCCAGTTTAAATTGTTCTTTTCTTTTTTAATTATTATTTTTTAATTATGTTAAATTTGGATTTTAGTATTTTAGTTGATTCAAATTAGGTTTCTTAGGTTATTTCTTTGCCTATATAAAGGTCAATTTCAAATTTTGTAAGAAGACCAATTTGATTGATTTTATTTATGACTTTTAGAGCAAATTGTTCGTTCTTTAATTCCTGTTCTTAAGATAATTAGGTTGCATGCACTTTCAAAGTCTATGTAAAAGATTTCGTATTAATCTTTGTGTAGAGCTACTATTAGGTGTTCAATTAAATATTTGCTTTCATTTGTTCTAGCGTAAGTGAGCCAGGGGTTACTGAAGCATGCTTAGTTGGGTTCTTAAGGCATAAGACAATTTCTCCATCTCTTTTTTGACCAAATTCTCTATTTCGTGTAACTTTTTGTTGGGTTGCACGCCATATGCAAGATTTTTTTTATAAGCCAAAATTCATTAATAAAAAAAATAATTGTACAACATTCTTACAAGCAGTAAGAAGGATAAAATACAAAGAAAAGATACTGCAATCTAGTGCACCAGAGCCCGGCACATATACTACATGGATATGACTGTAAGGGGTGAGTAAGGTTGTGAGCAAAGTGATCACATAGCCCTCAGCTATGCAGGCTATCATAGAGACTATAGGGGGTCATTATCTTGCTCAGCCTGTATACCTTATAGTATCAAGGTCAAAAGAGTGCAGCTAAATCCCAATATGTAAGAATTTAATTCCCAAATCCATGTTTATTGCTGATATACGAAGATCTGTTGCTACTTTATCTAAATTCATATCAATGATGAGGATGAAATCCGCATACAAAAGATACCATATACTTAGGTTAATGGATCAATAATGTATGTAATACATTATACGAGACCCAATGTCTCCTTTTCTCTAAATTGTTACGAGTAGGTATCAATCTAATGAGATTGGATTGATAGTTAAGAATGTTTTTAAAATTCCTTAGGAGTAAGGACTTGTTCTTAACCAACAGAGGTGTTATGGTTTGGAAGAGTTCCAAACAAGTTATACAACAAAAAGAGATATTGTAGCCTTATAAGCTGCAATAGAAGCCGTTTGGATCAAGAAGCTCGTCGAATAACATCATGTGGTTATGTCTGCTGCAAGCCCTATCACTATCTTTTGGGATAGCAGTGGAGCAATAGGACAAGAAAAGGAACAAAGGTCCCATCAAAGATCCAAATATGTACTTACAAAGTTCCATCTAATTAGAGAAATCATAGATATGAATGATGTATATGTAGAGACGATCCCATCAGAGACAAATGTTGTTGATCCGTTGACGAGACATGAGAGTCATGTACAAGCACTTGGTCTTAGATATATTAGTGTTTGGCCTTAGTGCATGTTGGAGTTGTTAGTGTTGTGCCCTGAAACCAATCACCTAGGGCCTTTGTATCAACGCTTTTATATCAATGCATATGATTTGTAGCATTCTTCATTATTAGTTTTGTTTACTGCTTTTATTAGATAAGAAATAATGAAGTCCAAGTATTGATAACTTAGAGTGGATTACAGGGAGGTGTGATAATGAAACCACTTGATGAGAAGTTTTTCTCGCGGAATATAAACGAGGAGTTGGAAACTTATTTTGTCCACAACGAATTCACGAAAATAAGCAACTTTTGAAATTAAACAAGAAAAAGAATAGATTGTGTAGCCCAAGGTAAAGTTACGCAAAATAAAAGGATGAAAAACAATGAATGGACGAAAATA
The DNA here is from genome assembly GCA_028565015.1 of Pinguicula moranensis. Classification (NCBI taxonomy): domain Eukaryota; kingdom Viridiplantae; phylum Streptophyta; class Magnoliopsida; order Lamiales; family Lentibulariaceae; genus Pinguicula; species Pinguicula moranensis. The sequence goes on from JAOWBN010211888.1 coordinate 13,327, forward strand.
TGTTATACCGTAAAAACTCAATCAACCATGGAACATCAACCTCTAGAGAACTACTACGCTAGAAACGAATATAAACCAGAGGTTCAATCAAACGACTACCTGAGAATTTACTCTATGATCAACATAAAAATCATTGAATCCACCTTTTACATGAATCCTAAGAAGCATAAAACCTAATTTTCTTCAGAATATGACTTCAAAGTTCATAACATAAAATCAATAATGTGTCTCTTACAAGGACTCGAAAATTGTCTTTAAATAGGAAAATACATGACCTAGTACTAGGATTCTATTTCCTAGATTTATTTGGACTACTCCCTGATTTAAATTCTAAAGAAAATAGAAATTTAGTAAGTAAATAATCTTTCCTAATGTGATCCCTGAAAAATAGGAAATTACCTAATTAACTAAAAAATAAAAAATCTCACTAATTAATGGAGTAATCTAAAAAAAAAAATGCAACGTTACCCAGTATATTCCCAACTAGGTTGGGGTCTGGGGGGTCTGATGTACGCGGCCTTACCC
>JAOWBN010211899.1:0-13850 GCA_028565015.1 Pinguicula moranensis
GTGATGAAGTCCATGGAGATGGATTGCCATGGTCTCTCCGGTATAGGCAAGGGCTGCAACAATCCAGCCTGTTTCTTTCGCTCCGTCTTGTCTACTTGACACACTAGACAAGTTCGGACATAGTCCTCTACATCCTGTTCCATCCTAGGCCAATAATAGTGTATAGAGAGTAGGGCCATCATCCTCTCAACACCGGGGTGACCTGCCCAACCCAGATCATGCGTTTCTTTCAATAATATTTTTCGCAAGTCCGAGTTTGGGACGTACAACCGCCCCCCTTTGGCATACAAAAGCCCATCGACCAAGTAGTACCGCCTAACCACACCTTCATTCACATCATCTACTAGCTTTCTATACATTGCATCATTCTGCACAACTAGTTTTACTAAGTCCATAAACTCGGACTCTACAAGGTGTAAGGCAGTCACATACTCCTTCACATCCTTTCTACTCAAAGCATTAGCTACACTATTGTGAGTTCCTGGTCTATGCAACCAATCGAAATCAAACTCACCCAAGAACTCTTGCCACTTTGCTTGCTTTGGAGTGAGCTTCTTTTGAGTCTTGAAGTAAGTGTTGGACACATTGTCGGTGACCACCACGAACTTTGTGCCAAGAAGGTAGTGCCTCCACATCTCTAGGCAATGCACCATCGTCGTCATCTCCTTCTCATGAGTCGAGTATCTTAACTCAGCAGCCTTCAGCTTACGGCTCTCAAAAGCAATGGGGTGCTTGTCTTGCACCCACACGCCCCCTAATGCACGATCACTCGCATCAACCTGCACTTCAAAATGTTTATCAAAGCAAGGCAACATAAGAACTGGCTCAGTGGATATGGCCAACTTCAAGGCCTCGAACGCCTTTTCAAAAGGCTCGTCCCACCTCCATAGCTAATCCTTCTTGAGGAGATCCGTCAAGGGCGAAGCAAGCTTCGAGTACCCCTTGATGAACCTCCTATAGTAGTTGGCTAAGCCAAGGAATGACCGTATCTTAGGGACCCCTGTTGGCGCCATCTACTCGACCACGGCCTCAACCTTCTTAGGATCCATCCGGATGCTCCCTTGGCTAATGATGTGGCCAAGGAACATGATCTCTTGCTTGCCAAACTCACACTTCTCCATCTTCGCATAGAGAGTGTTCTCCCGCAGCTTACTCAAAACCTGTTCTAGATGACCAACATGGTCTGACAAAGATTGTGAATAGACTACAATATCATCCAAGTAGACTACCACAAATCTATCTAGAAACTCATACAAAACATCGTTCATAAGATTACAAAAGGTAGCTGGTGCATTAGTGAGCCCAAATGCCATCACTAGAAACTCATATGAACCATACCTCGTCACACACGTGGTCTTAGGCTCATCCCCGGCTGCAATCCTCACTTGCCAATAGCCGGATTGAAGATCAATCTTCGAAAAGTATCTTGTTGTGGACAATTTATCAAAGAGATCCATAGCATTAGGAATGGGGTACTTGTTCTTCACCGTTACCTTGTTCAAGGCGCGGTAGTCAACACACAATCGAAGAGATCCATCCTTCTTCTTTTGAAAGAGCACGGGTGATCCAAAGGGAGCCTTTGAAGGTTGAATATGCCCACATTCCATCAATTCATCAAGCTGGCGCCTCAACTCCATGAGCTCCTTTGGACTCATCTGGTACGGTGCTTGAGCCGGTGCCTTAGATCCGGGCACTAGCTCAATATGGTGATCAAACCTCCTTCTTGGTGGTAAGCCTCGGGGTAATTCAGGTGGGAAAACGTCCTGGAAGGAGGCCAAAACCCCCTTCAACACTGCTGGAATTTCATCAAAAGAGTCGGGTGACTCCTTCAATGCCACGCACACCAGCTGGCACCTATCCGCCGTGTCTTCCGTGCGCCTCGGCAATCCCTGTGCATTGCCCGAGCGCTTGTGCACTCCCGAGCATCCCAACACTCCGCGCGACGCATCTCTCGGGCGTTGTCGCTCTCTCGCTCCAGCGCCTAATGCCATGCTTCCAGAGACTCCTCGCGCAACGCCCCTCGCGCCAGCGCCACGGTCATCACCCGAGGGAGCGCCCGAGAGCATGGAAGTTGCTCCCGTGCGTTCCTCCGAGTACTCCTTCTCCACCAAGAACACAACACCGGTCATCTCTCCTTTCTTCATCCCATTTTTTACTTGCAAAGCCGAGAGAAGCTGGACTCCCTTCCCCTTCTCCTTCTTCTTTGCAACATCATCATAGGTGCAAGGCTCAAAGCCAACACACCCAGGCTCCATGAAGTAAACGCCCCCAAGCCTTGGACACGGCATCGCACCTGCCTTATTGAGAAAATCTTGCCCAAGTATTAGCTCATAATCGTCCAAAGGAACAACGGTTACCTCATGTTCATCCCTCCAAGGACCCGCAACCAAATCCACCACGGTGGTACCCCTAATTTGCTTGGCTTGGGAGTTCACCGCCTTGAGTTTACTCGAGTGTGGAGCGAGCTTGAGATTTAACTTGTCCACCCACGAGTCACTCAAGAAGGTGTGAGACGCTCCCGTGTCCACCAACACCACTAGATCTCGGCCTCCCACCAAAACCTTTAGGTACATCAAGGCATGAAGGTTTGGTGGGGAGACCCAAAGTGCTCCAAGCAACTCATGGCACTCGTCCTCCGTGCTTCATCATCTCCACTCGAACTTGAGTCGGATTGTGCCCTCAACGTGTTGAACTTGCTCCTTTTGGGGCAATCCCTCATCCGATGATCTCCATTGCACAAGAAACACCCACGAGTACGATCTCCTCCTTTGTCACCCTTCTTCTCGGTTGATTTAGGCTTAGGATCAGCCTTGCCCTCACCAACCTTGGCCTTGCCTCTCTCCACCCTAACTTTAGTGCGCTTAGTGATCCAAGACTTGTCTCTTGGCCGGTTGTGCTCCTTCTTCTTCTTCTCGGCCTTCTTGGGGTCACTAGCCACTTGCTTAAAATCCACCAAACTCTCGGTTATGGCGATGGCAGTAGCGAGATCTTGAGCATTTTGCCTTCGGATCTCCGCTTGTGCCCATGGTTGCAATCCTATAAAAAAGTTGAAGATCTTATCCTCTTCACTCATCGTGTGGATATCCAACATCAAAGTGGTGAAAGCTTTGACATATTCATGTGGATGTCCATCATGTTTCAACTTTCTCAAGTTAGACCTCGCAATCCACTCGGTGTTAGCCGGCATGACCTGAATTTTGAGGGCCTTCTTGAGATCCTCCCATGAAGTAACTAGATCCACCGTCCGGTCTACTTCATAGGTCCACCACCACAACTTGGCATCTCCTACAAGGTACATGGTAGCCACTTCTATCTGTTCATCCTCCGGAACCTTTGTGGCTCAAAAGTAATTATCCATGTCCCATAGGAAGTTTTCGAGCTCCTTAGCACTCCGGGCACCCTCGAAAGCTTTTGGCTCAGGAACCTTGATCCTAGAGGTATTGGCACAACCTCCAGAACTGGTACTAGCCGCTGAAGCCGTCCACTTCAATAGGTTGACATCCGTTGTCAAGTTCTCAAACTTGATGGCACATTCGTCTTGGAAGATCTCCATGTCCACGGTCAGCTCTTCGCCCGCCGTCTTGCACGTCTCTAATAGGGTCTTTAGATTGGCTACCTGCACGAAAAGGGGCCGTTCAGGAGCCTCCTTAAGGGGACCATAGTAGTCTTCCATCCGATCTTGCTTATCCTCCAAGATCCGGATGCGTTCGGCCATTTCCCGGATTTGATCCTCCAGGGCCTCGAACTAGTCACGATCTTCAAGCACGAACACAAACACGTATCAATTGGTAGATTGACTAACCAAGACAGTGGGTCAATGGTATGAGATTTTCCCCTGAACCAGTGGCTGGGGTGTAGTAGTACTCAATTTCGAGGAAGTCACAGTCCATAGTGACAAAGAAATCACGAGTTTTTTGATCAAAACACCGGTATCCTTTTTTCTGATTTCCGTACCCGAGAAAGACACATTTGATTGCACATGGCTCAAACTTGTTCCTATCATCTTTGGGAATATGGACAAAAGCAGTACAACTAAATATACGGGGTTGGAGAGTGAGGATATCATGTATGTTGAGGATAGACTTCATGGTTTGCAAGGGGTTTTTGAGATTAAGGACTTTTGTTAGGAGACGATTTAAGAGATAGGTAGCAATGGCAACAACATTAGGCCAATGCGATTTAGGGACATTGGATTCTAGCAATAAAGCTCGAGATATTTCAAGGATAATCGGTTTTTATGCTCAACGACTCCGTTATGTTGGGGGGTATGAGCACTAGTGGTCTGGTGGAGTAAACCCTTTGATCGGAAAAAAGAGCTCATAGTATGATTGACATATTCGCCCCCATATCTGGACGAAGGGTTTGGATCTGACACTTGAACTGGGTGAGGACCATAGTATAGAACTCAACAATTTTTTAAGAAACCTCAGACTTATTTCTCAGAAAAAATACCCAAGTCTTGCGAGTGCATACATCAATAAATAAGACAAAATATCGATATCCATTTGCACATGAAATCGGGGCAGGGTCCCATACATCAGAATGAACCAATGAGAAAACTCTAGGAGACCTAGTATTGGTCATAGGATAGGAATGATTATGCTTTTGGCCTGAACACAAGTATCACAATGTACTGATGCATTGTTCTTAAAAAAATGAGGAAATAAGAGTTTAAGGTAACCTGCAGAAGGATGTCCTAGTCAACGATGTCATAACCACGCCTGTCTGTCAATCATCCCGCGAGCAAGCATACAAGTTCCGATTTGGGCCCCCTCATCGACATAGTACAGACCACTACGTTTCGTTCAACGCCCAATGATCGTTCACGTCCTGATATCCTGCAATAGACAAAAACTTGGATACATCAGTACACCACAATTTATAGTGTGAGTTTCATGGCTAACTGATAATAACTTACACGAAAGGTCCAGAAAAAACAAACAATTAGGCAATTTAAGCGTCGGAGACAACTCAATATCACCTACCCCTTTAACATGAGCCAACCCCCATTGGCGGTTTGGATGCATGAACAGATAGGTGTTGATGACTGTTGAATATCATGAATGTCGTTGGTCACTGTATCGATTGCACTACAGTCAAATAACCATGGTGTCGATGTAGGCGAATTGAGATCAGTTGCCAAACAGGTCACTGTTTTAGTATCATCAAAACATTCGGGTCGAAAATGCCTTGAATTTGTTAGGCAGGGGTCAAAACCAAACTGTGTGAAATTTTGATGTCAATTGGACAAATTTTCAGAATTTAGGGACTGATCAGCAGAGTCACTATAAACCTGGGCCGAAACTGGAAAGTTACCAAAGTGCAGGGACTGAACTGAAGAAGTTTTAGGATTTGGGGGCTGACGTGTATTTCCGGATATGCTACGAACAACGACTACAATAAGAGAGGGACCCTCATGCAATAAATCAAGAGATTTGGACTTTCGCCCAAAACAGATACCTGATTTCTGTCCATCACTTAAGTCACGGGCAGCAATTGCGCCAAACCCCTCGCTCACCAAAATGTCCCCGTTGCTGGTGTTGGTGGCTCATTGTGTCACTCACCGGTGTTGGTGCCGTGCTTCTTCACATATGGCCACCAGACAGGATAACCATTCCTTTTGAAACATCCCTCCAAATTGTGGTCGGATTTTTGGCATAGGATATACCACAACATCGATTTGTCAATGATAGGTTCTTTGGAGGACGTCCATGATGTGGATTTTCCTCGATTTGCCTTCCCGTGAGCCGCAAGACCACTTCCCACTTCTGAGGATGCTTTGTCGTTGCTGCTACCATTAGTGAATATTCTGATTCTGGCAGCCTCCCACCGTACTATGGCATATGCAATTTCAGTTGAGGGTAGGGGAGACATTTCAGGAGATCTCGGCGGACTGAGTCATACCCATCGTTGATGGCTGATAAAAATTGAAATAACCTTATTTCGTGGCGTAATCGATTGAAAGTTGTAATATCAGCAGTGCTGGTCATGGGATTGGGTTGGCATTGCTCTATCTTGCGCCAGAGTTTCTGCAACACACCGAACAATTGTTCAAGGGTTTGATTTCCTTGCTTCTGAGTACTGGAACAAACCTTGAGATCATATATCTGCAGAGTATCACTGTTACTACCGTAAGTAGTAGCAATGCCACTCCATAATTCCTGCGTTGTAGGATATTCAGCGAAGTAGGCTTTGAGATCACGATCAATTTTATAGAAGATCCACGAACAAACAGTGAGATCGAATTGCTCCCAAGAAGAGAATGCAGCATCGGCGGTGAGAGGTGCTGCATTGATGTCGGTGATGTGTCTAAGGCACCCTTGGCCACCAATCGCAACCTTCATCAAGCGTGACCAAATGAAATAATTTTGTTCAGTCAATTTGAAATCTAACTCCACGGTTTGACTGTTGTCTAAAGGTTGCATTTTTTGTATTAGGGCCTGGATTTGGCCAGAAAAATCCTCTGGTGACCTGTGTGAGCCTGAGGCAGTTGCAGGAGAGGAATATCTCCTCCTGTAGCGGCCAACAGTTGAGTTTTGCCAGTATCATCAGGATGACTGAAGTCCTACCATCATCAGTTGGTGAGGTCTACATCTTTTTGCAAAGGTTGGTTTAGATAAGATTTTGGTAATGGTAAATAATGATTTAGGGATCAAGAACAAACCACGTGCTCTGTTACCATGTTATTTTGGTAATCGAAATATTCATATGCTATTCGATATGATCTAATGAACACAAATACATCTCCTTTTATAGAGAATGCGTTCTCTTTGGTAGTTGGGCATGTGTGCAAGTTTTGGGGATAATGGAGGTAGCTAGCCTCCCTTATCAACTATGCTAGCTTCCTTTCTTGACTATGTTAGTTGTAGTTGGCTTTCTTGACTAAGTTGTAGTTGGTTTTCTTAACTATGCTAACACACCATTGGACCCTTGTGACATCCGATTCTCATCCATGTCTGTTCTCAAATTTCCAAGCCTGTAACACTTTTTGGTGCCTCCAAATTTTGGCTGAGAATGAAAGTTAAGGTATGATTTGATAGCAAGAGAATATCTATTATTGTTTCTTCCAGTTCCAGTGTGACTTGAAGTGATTTTGTTTCTCGACCATCAGATTCATGCTCAGATATAAACTGGTTCCTGGTTCTATAAACTTACTTATCTACCGTTTTTGCCACATTTCTAGTCCATGGACTGACAAAGCGGAATCCCCTGTTTTGTCAACTTTACTATTTCAGCATTGATGTAAACAATTGAAACTGAGAAATTATATTCTTGCATAATTGCTCAAAGTTTTAAATGCAACACAACTATAACATATTGTAACTAGCTCCCTGGACTAATATCTAAATATCAACACTCCCCTCCAGATGGGCGGAAGATATCCATTAAGTCCATCTTGTTACAAAGTGTCTCCAAATCTAGGGAACTAAGACCTTTAATCAGCACATCAACAACTTGTTCTTTGGTGGCTACGTGACTCAGCTCCAACATCCCATTGTTCAACTTCTCTTTGATGAAGAACCTATCGATCTCCACATGTTTGGTTCTATCATGTTGCACTGGATTTTTGGCAATACTGATAACTGATTTATTGTCACACCAAAACTTCATCTGGAACCCATGGTCCATCTTGTGCTGCACAAGCATGAATCTCAACCAAATCATCTCAACAACACTTAGATCCATAACTCTGTATTTTGCCTTAGCTGTAGAACCGAAAACCACCAATTGTTTCTGACTTTTCCAGGAGATCCGATTGCCTCCAACAAACATGCAATATCCAGATGTGTACTTACTGTCATTAGCACAACTAGCCCAATTCGAATTGCAATAGCCTTTAATGTTCAGATTCTCATTCTTTCGGAAAATTAGTCCCTTCCCTGGTGCACTCTTTAGGCATCTCAGAATCTAGTACACTGCCTCCAGATGGCCCTATCTAGGATCATGCATGTACTTGCTCACTAAGCTCACAACAAATGATATATCCGGTCTAGTATGGTTCAAGTATATCAACCGGCCTAGCAGTCTCTGGTATCTCTCTCTGTCAACTGGATCTCATGCTTCTGCACTCAACTTCGACCTCTGGTCAATCAGTATCTTGGCAGGCTTGCAGCCTAACATCCCTGCCTCCTGCAGCAAGTCTAGAGCATATTTCCTTGTGATAAAACAATTCCCTCTAGCCCACGAGACAACTCAATCCCAAGGAAGTACTTAATCTGCACCAAGTCTTTTGCTTCAAATTATTTACCCAGTTTCACCTTGAGCTCAACAATCTCTCTCTCATCGTTACCAGTAATGATAATGTCGTCCACGTACACTGCAAGCATCATGGTATGATGGCTATCTTGCATAAAAAAACATAGTATGGTCAGCATTGGTCTGCTGATAATCCATGCCAACCATAGCTTTTCTAAATGTGTCAAACCAAGTTTGAGGAGATTGTTTCAACCATATAATGACTTTTCGAGCTTACAAACCTGACCAGCAGTTCGACTAGTGCCGAATCCGGGAGGAATCTCCATATACACCTCTTCCAACTAGTCACCATGAAGGAATGCATTATTCACATCAAACTGATGTAATCTCCATCCTTTATTTGCTGCTATCGAAACCAGAGTCTTGACTGTGCTCATTTTTGCCACAAGCGCGAAGGTCTCATTGTAGTCAATCTCATAGACCTGACTATATCCCTTGGCTACAAGGCGTGCCTTGTAGAGTTCAACTCTGCCCTCCTGGTTCTGCTTTACAGTGAACACCCACTTACATCCAACTGCTTTCTTCCCGAGTGGCAACGGCATAATCTGCCAAGTTTTGTTCTTTTTTAGGGTCTCAAGTTCTTCTATCATAGCACCTTTCCATCTCGAGTTTGCCTTAGCTACCCGCCAACACTTAGGAATTGAGACACTATCCAAAGTTGCAATAAAATCCCTATGGTCAGGAAGTATATGCGACTAGGAAACAGAATGGGCAATATCATGCGGATGAGCAATATCTGGGGAAAATCCATACCTATTAGGTGGACCCCCTGCATTGCTGCGAGTGGTCCTCCTAACCGACTAGGAAATAGGAAGAATAATATCAGGGGAAGCAGGGGAAGGAGTAATATCACCTAAAGGAAAAAAAAATAAAAAAAATAAAAATAAAAAAATAAAAAAATAATAATATCACCTAAAGGGACTCATGAAGATGAAGGTGCCCCCGGAGTCGAGACAGACAAAGATGTTGGGCATGAGACAGGTGTATGCGACACTGACAGATCTCTAATACTCTCTCTCCTATGCCACAAAGCATGGAGATGATGTCGCGTGTACACTAATGATGGCTCTCCCTGACCACTCTTATGATTCAAATTCTCCCCAGTATCCTTCTCTACTACCGGATAAGTAACAGGGCAAGGGCAAGAAACATCCACTAATGGTGGCTCCCCCTGTCCACTCTTATGACACAAATTTTTCCCAGTATCCTCCTCTACTATCGGATCAATAGCAGGGCAAAGGCAAGAAACATCTCCAACTCGTATGATCACTGGCTCCCCGTATCACTACTACTCTCCCCCTCGCATTGTATACCTTTCAAATCTGGTGAGTCATCAAGGAATGAAGACATCGCATGGGAGAAGTACGACTCATGTTCCAAAAATGTGACATTCATGCTCATGAACAGTCTCCTCTCAACTGGATACCAATACATATATCCCTTATGAGTAGCAGAGTATCCCACAAAGACACGCTTAATAGCCCCCGGATTTAACTTTCCTACCCTTGGTCTGTTATCCTGTACAAAGCACATACAACCAAAGATTCTCAAAGGAAGAATGTCTCCCTTTGAGCCTTTCTAAACCTGAAATGGGGGCCTCCATTCCAACACACGTGAGGGCATCCTGTTGATAAAAAAGATGGTTGTCATCACTGTTTGGCCCCATAGGTACTTGAGAACATTCCTAGCAATCATCATACTCCGAGCAACCTCAAGAATATGACATTTTTTTCTTTCGGCCACCCCATTCTTCTCTGATGTATATGGGCATGTAGTTTGGTATCGGATTCTCTATAATGACAAATACTCTACAAATGCTTTGTTGGTGTATTTTTCCCTATTGTATGATCTCAATATCTTTACTGTTGTTCCATACTGTGTCTAAATGCTTTTATGGAAATTTTTAAAACATCCAAACACCTCACTCTTTGCCTTCATCAGATATGACCAGGCAACCCAAGAGTAATCGTCAATGAAAGTCACAAAGTATCAAAAATCACTTACTGTTGTAGTAGGACATGAGCCCCATACATCAGTATGCACTAACTCAAACACACAAGAGCTCCTGCTATCCGAGCTGCCATACGAGCTTCTGGTATGCTTTTCCAACTCACAGGCATCACAAGAAAGTCTATCTTTGTCAATCTTTGCAAACAATTGGGAATATAATCGACTCATGGTTGAAAAGGAAGGGTGACCCATCGCCTTTGATAAAGTAAGTTATTCTCCTCTCTGCTATCTCCAGTTGTCTCAACCAAGGATAAAAGAGCTGAATCAAAACCCTTTCTATCCATAGACCACAAGCCATTTTGCCATGTCTCAGTCCCAAGAATTCTGTCTGTCTTCTTCTCCCGGAAGACCACCTGAGGAATATCGAACAAAACAGTGCAGTTTAGTTGATGAACAATGGCGTTAATAGAAAGAAGGTTTACAGGAAAGGAAAGAGCGTGTAACACTTTGGACAAGGTCATAGTGTTAGTACAACGCACTGTACCCTTACCAACCACTGACTGATTTGTACTATCGGCTGTCTTGACACTCAACGGAACTGCTGAGGGAGCATATGAACTGAACTCTCTAAAAGCACATGTCACGTGTCCAGAAGCCCCAAAGTCAATGATCTAGTCAGAAGATCCAGGAGAGGGAAATGAGGCCAGGGCCTGAGTCTCATCTCTCATCAAAGTGACACGATAGTCTCCTTGTCCACCACCTTCAGTACCAGCTCTCTTCCCCCCCACGACTATAATCCGAGCAAGAATGCATCAAGTGTCCTATCTCTCCACAAACGGAGCAACGACGAGTCTCTCTTCGTATAATATTGGGATTAGTGGTCTTAGATGGGACATTCATTCCATGTATAAGTCCGCCTAAGACCTTCAACCCTCGAGGTTGAGCTTACTCAAAGCGTCTAACCCCTTCTCTACCACATTCTCATACCTTCTCGTCATCGCTAATACAACGACTTCACTATCAACAATTCAAAGATCCTCCAAACACCATATCACACATCCACACCTCAACACATCCACATTTCATCACCACAACAATCAACCAAAAAACCATAAACCATGTTGTTAGGGGTGTGAGGCGCACCGGGGCGATCGGCTAAAAAATTGGGACGCGGGGCGACACTAACTTTATAATTTTCAAAAAATAAATATATATTTACCTCATTTATATAATTATTCATCCAAAATCATTATAAAACAATTCATTTCCATAAAATAAAATATTCATAATTCATGAATACAATCTTATACAAGCTATAAAATGAAAATATAATTGTCCTAAAACTAAAACTCTTAATCATATTTGTGGCAACTTTTTACTATTATTATAAACAAGAATACAAAATACAAAGGAAATACAAAAATATTTACTTTTTTTTTTGAAAAATAATATAATTTTTTAATAATAGCACCAATTGTGCTTATAATTATTTACACGAAAAAGGAAAAAAATGGAAAGAAACTGGAAAAACGAAAAAGAAAGGGAAAAAGGAAACCAAAGAAACAAAAAAAAATGAAAGAAGAAAACAGCAACAATTCCGATGAGCACGGAACTCTAGAAATTACAGAGAAAGCAAAACGGCCAAGAAGCAGAAGGGGAAGGTCGAGATCCATTTGCATGCTCGAGCAGGAAACCATAGAAATTACAGAAATTGAACAGAAAAGAAAGAAGCGCTCCGCCGCGCACCAACAACGCTTCTTTGCGCCCCCGCGGTGCGTCCGCCCCCGCCGTCTGGGGGTGACACCGCTGGCGCCTTATGCGCCCCAAGCCTGGGGCACGCCCCAGACAACACTGTCGTAGACCAATTCAAATAACCAAAAACCACATTAACGATCATCAATCAACAACTTAGTCCTCACAGTTGCAAACCACTCTGAAACATGCCTAATTGGACTCTCCAACTTCAAGCAAACACTCTCCACATATACAAACAATCCAATTCAATCATTAAAACATCGATATACATCAAACGAAATTGAATCAACCAAAACTGATATGGCAGATGTAAAGAACGGCCCTTGGCAGAGATTCTGAAATTTTTTCAGTGGCGGCACGGCAGCGGGCGGACAGCTACAGATAGCCCTCTTCACGGCGATTCCAACCGTGGTGGTGGCCGGACCAATAGCCGAATGGAAGAAAACAGCCGCGGGGCTGTTTTCCGGCAGCGGCTCCTCCGCCACAGTAGACGGCCAAAAATGGCCGGGAAGGGGTCGAAACTGCTGCTGGCGGTCACGGGTAGTAATTTCCAGCGGTGGTGGCGCGGCGGCGGCAGCGGAAACGGCTGGAATTTGGTTGGCGGCGGGAAGTGTTGTTTTAGGGTTAGATTTTCTTGATTTTGCTCTGATACCAAATTTTATTGGAGCAAGTGTATTCTTACTATTGCATAATTGCTCAAAGTTTTAAATACAACACAACCATAAGATATTGGAACTAGCTCCCTATACTAATATCTAAATACCAACATAAACACTTCTAAGTTTAAATAATATTTACTTGGACAAATGATTCTTGACTTTGGAGCTCTTCAGATACAGCCTTCCGGATTTTGGAGAAAACATATTTTCCACTATCATCATCAGCATATCCCTCCCCCCTTTGGTACCTGATTTACAATATTTTTTGGACAGAATATATAAATATTGCATTATGCAATTAAAAGCTAAAATACAAGAAAGCTAATATGTCCAGTCCAACGATCTTCCATAGGGACTCCAGCTCCTAGAGAGAGAGCACATTCGCGAGCAGATATTGGTTCTTTTTCTTTCCTTTTTATTCTTTTATGGCAGTATGAGTTGCTGGGTTTATGCGGATGAATAGTATTTTGTAACAATCTGGAAGATTGTTCAATAATTCAACTGATAGAAGGCAGAAAGAAATTTGCAGAGGAACTTGAGGAAGAAGAACAGAGAAGAAGTAGGGATCAAGAACAGAGGACGTTTTAGGATAGAATAGGAAATAGAAGGAATTCAGATACAACTTTCGATAATCTTAACTAAACCCGCTATTCTACTTAAATAAGTGCACTGGCGACTACACGTCGCACGACTCAATATTTAAATAACAGTAAATAGACACGTCTTCCACTAGATCACGTTTTCGTCTCCAACTCCTTCAGCCACGATTTTCCTGGATATTGGCCATTACTTCGTTTGAGCTTTTCCTTGTGCGCTGACTTCTCCTTCTCTTCCTTGGCCACGTTTGCTGTGTAGGCTGACTCATCTCAACGAAATTACCAGAATTTCCCTCGCCTGTTACATATTTTGAGCCATTGAAACGAGGCTAGATGCTCGTAGTTCAAAATGCAGTCAACATAAAATTTATTCATAACTTGATGGGAGGATTTACGATTCTAACGTAAGGGAGGGGTCAGGGGAGGGTTTCATCAAGTTTCCACCTGTTTGATACTAGCCCTGCCCGGGGGTTTATGATCCGGGCAGGGAAAACTTCAGGGAAACTTCTCAATTTTAAACCCTCCTGCGAGGAGGGTTTGTGTATACCCATTTTTAACCAAAGTTGGAAATTACAATTTTGCCCCTCTATTTTATTTAATTGTAATAATTAATTAAACTATATTAATTATTATA
>JAOWBN010211910.1:0-13849 GCA_028565015.1 Pinguicula moranensis
CCACCCCCACCCCACCTCACCCCACAATATAATTTTTTTTCTTAATCCAAAAAATAAAAATAAAAAAAACAGTAAGTGTTGAAATCATAACAAAAAATATTATCACCCCTAAAAAAATATTTTTCTCCTAAATATTTTGTTGTCTTGATTCTGTTATATAAATTTGTTTATATTTTTTTTTATCTCTGCTTAATAAATCTAGTATGTTCGTGTAAATCTGTTTTGAAAAATATTTATATAAACAAATTAGGTAGTGCAAATAAATCAGCTAGTCTAAACAAATTATGTAGCTTTTATTATTTTTTATCATTATTTGAATCGATAAAATTATTAATTTTCATAACTATTGAACATATAAATTATTTTTTCACCTTTAAAAAGCGTATGACCTTACCCTAAAAGTTTTTGAAGCCCCGCCTAAAAACAATTTGGGTCCGCCCTTGCACTATATAATAGTATAGTGGCATGGCCGTTTAGTATTTCTACTGATTGATTCATTTTTAGTCTTACCCTGTTTTGCGCAGCCTTCTTAAAATTATAATCCAATTATAAACACATTTTTTTCAAAAATTAACTCTTCATTTTTTCAAAAAAGTTATTATAATCCAATTATAAGCATAAGAGGGTCTGCGCAAAACACCCCATTAATCTTCTCAACTTATCTTATTTTTGTTTTTATGTTTTAAAAACAAAATTTTCATTTCTCTATTTTTGTGCCAAATTGTTTTCCCCACAGTTCACCCAAACTCATCTCTTCTGTTTGCAACAAGGGCTTAAAATCTGGAAGACAAGAAAAATAAACCCTATACAGCCGACTATAAACTCTTGTTTCTCTGAGTAAGTTT
Organism: Pinguicula moranensis; assembly: GCA_028565015.1. NCBI lineage: Eukaryota > Viridiplantae > Streptophyta > Magnoliopsida > Lamiales > Lentibulariaceae > Pinguicula > Pinguicula moranensis. Next base: position 846 of record JAOWBN010211910.1, read on the forward strand.
TCTTAATCGGTTTTCACTCTCTGCTCTTTAAAAAATTCAAGTGTTCACATTCAAGTGTAGCGCTAGTATTTTCTCCTCTTTTTTTTTTAATCTAGAGCATCAAGTTGCAGGTATCTGGCATCAAAATCCCAAAACTAATTGCATTTCTTTTGTTGGGCATCATTTAATTTAATGTTTGTTTATTCATGGGCATTCTTGTTGTATTTTTGTCTTTGTTTATCGTGCGAGTTTTTGTTCTGATATGATAAAACTTAAGAACAGTATTATATGATTTGTGTTTCATTTGCTTCTTGCCATGCTAAAATCACATACTTTAATCGTTTAAATGGACTGTTTTTGTCCTGAGTATGATGCGTGGTTGTTGGGGTGCGTTCTGTCAGCTTGTCCGTATAACATGGATGTAAATGGAGCTGAAAATGAAAATATAAATTTGAATATGAATTTGAGGAATTGGGGATTTCTCGACTCCCCAACACCAACAGCAATAGTCAAGAACCATTTGGGCCTTCAACTAATGTCGTCCATTGCTGAAAAGCCGGTTTTCGGTGGTGGTGCCGTACGTGGGAACCAACATAGCTTCCCTGTTATGGGCTCTACCAATTGTGGTACATTCCATCACCACCGTGTTGGTGGCATTTCTGAGTGTCATCATATTCCCACTGAGTATTGGATGAACCAGAACATAGAAAAATTTGTTGATGTTTTATCAGGGAATTGCCCCAATGCTTATTATCAACGAAGTTATGGCATTTTGGGGGAGACCTCATCTGCTCATTCCATCCTCGTGCCTCAGCTGCTTGATTCACCACAAGATGAACACATAATCTCTAGAATTGAACAAGTTTGTGAGGAAAGATTAAGAGATAATGGTGGCAATGGTTGTGGTGTGGTGACAGTTAAAAAGAGAGCCGGAGGCAAAGCCTCCAAATCTCCTCCAAGAGAAAAGAAACCAAGAACTAGAATTTCTCAGGCTGAAAGCAATGAGAACCCTCCTCGTTCAAGGGCTCCGAAGAAGCATGCTGAAGTTGTGATCAATGGAGTCAACATGGATATTTCAGAACTCCCTATACCCGTCTGCTCCTGCACAGAAACACCACAGCAATGTTACAGGTGGGGTTCTGGTGGTTGGCAGTCAGCATGCTGTACAACAGAGTTGTCTTTGTATCCATTGCCTCTGAGCACCAAGAGGCGGGGGGCAAGAATTGCAGGACGTAAGATGAGTATTGGAGCTTTCAAGAAAGTCCTAGAGAAACTGGCATCAGAAGGTTATAATTTCTCTAAACCAATTGATTTGAGGAGTTATTGGGCGAAACATGGAACAAATAAGTTTGTTACAATCAGGTAATATTTTGTGGGTAGTTGGGTCACTCCTAGATGAATGCAGCGCATAAATGAATGGCCTTCCTGCAAGTTGTTTTGCCAGTGAATGAGATTCTTTTTACCTTTATTCAGAGATTGGAGTGAACTTTCGTCAGTCTCACAATTTTGTAGTCCAATGAAACCTTTTGATTGCTCCGTAGTACATAAATAATTCGTTAATATCAATTTCCATCTGCATTTACCTCGTTTTCATCTTATTCCCTAACAATAGACCGAGTATATTGTCAAATTAAATTGGGATCTTACCTCAAGAAGATTTCTTCTTCAAGATCTTGAAAGTAGTCTCCTCTTCAAAGTGTCTAAATGCCCACTCTCTGTGATAGTTCACACCACTACAATCCTTGAGAGCTTATACAACCTTTGTAAAACTTATATGTGTGTTTTTGGAGTGTTAGCAACTAATTAGGGAATGTTTGACCTTATAATTGTAATAAGGGAAAGAATCAAATCTTTCCCTTAAATCAAGGTAACTTCCCCCTAATTACTCCTAGAGATTAGTAACAACATTGTATTATAAATGTACATCCTAATCTAATGAAGAAGTAAGCTTTTGAGAGAATCAAAATTATTCTTTCATTCCGCGTAACACCCACCACCACCCAAACCCGTGCAAGACATTTAATTGGTTATAATAATTTCATAGAACCATTATACGTTTTCTGGAAAGGTTTGAGTTTTTTGGCCAAACACATCACGCTCCAAAAAATCCCCCAAATGGAACCAAAAATAGTATGCAAAAGCAAGAAAAATGGATAATGGTTCTACGGTGATTTGGCCAAAAAAATATTGCCTTCGTCCATGTTGAGTCTCTAAAGAGAGGCGCTCACTGCACCATATTGAATAAAACTGCAAGGAAGTGCTCTCATGTTAAGCTATTGTTTCATACTTGGGTTTTAATAATATTATTTTTGAATCCGACTATTTAAATAGTTCGTATAATACATACTTTCTGATACGGCAGAAAAGATAGCAACTTCCAGTTGGGCTCGATTGAAGCCCAAGAACAAGCCCACCTTCATAGCCCGAGCCCAATAAAGAAGGTCTGATCCTCAACCCACCTTAAAGCCCACCAGAAAAGAGGAGAAAACCCAGTGAGATCCACGTGAGGAAGTTGCCCCCAAAACTTGTCAAAATAGCAAAATGATCAACAAAATATTTGCCAAGTGGCAAAATGAAACACGAATAGCATTCTCACATGCCACCTAGCCATGCAAGATTGTGACTTGTCGATAGAAATGAGGAAAATGAAAATAAAGTCCAATTATTCCTGGTATAAATAGCCTAATGAGCATGTAGACAGAGAGGACAATTCTTGTACGAAAAATCCCTACATATTTCTAATAACATTCTATCATATTAAAATGACTGTTATTTTTGTATTTTACTACTTGTCACAACAGGCAGACTAAATTCAACCATATTAGTTTGGTTTCGTATGTGGGAACCAAAGTGTTATCCCATTTAGAATTCCAAGCAAAATTGATGAAAATATGAGAAGAAAGAAGATTTTCCGATGACAAACAAATCTTGGTAAGCTAAGTAAAACTTTTCAAGAATAAATTACTTTCCAACTATTGTTGCATGATGGAACCTCACCTCTCCGAAATCGTCCATACTACATTGGACATGCCGGCCTATTTATAGTATTTACATGGGGTACAATCATATTTTATTAAAGATGTGATAGGTAACCGCATAAATCACTTGTGAGCTATGACCATTGTGTGTTATCTTTATATCGGTCAGTGGACATCATTCTTTCTCCTCGGCTAGGGGCTTAAGGTGGATAAGACTTGTCGGCAGGCAGGAGTATACTTTTTTCGGGGTGGGGGTGCATGTTGCCCATTTCAAAGGGTCCTCAGGTATCGATCCTCGGGAGGCCCTGTGTGTATCCGAGGTTATCCATCCTTGTCTTCTAATAGAGCAAGTCCGAGGTGTATCATCGAGGTCGGCGCGTCTTCCCTATGAGGTGCCTTTGTTTGGTCTCCTCATAAATGAGTCTTATTTGATAGGCCTTTTATCTATCCTTTTACTTCTCACATCATGAATCTCCTAAGTTTAAGGATTATATATTTATATATTTATAACCCGAACTTTATTAATCTTTCTCACCTTACTCACCGCTTTAACTTCTTCCTATGGCAATTCTTCTTCCATGTATTTTCCTCCTCTATATGTTCTTTGTTTTGATTAAGGATGACGATGTATTTGGGTAATTTATATTGTTTGATACTGATACTTATTCGCTTGGTCTTATCCACTTCCTTTCCTTCATCTTGCTTTTTGCTTTAGGGTTTCTGTAATCGGAGAGCGCAGACATCGATGATTAGGATTAATAAGCGCCAGTCGAGGAGCGTGACTTCCAATCACCGGTTGCGGGCATAGAATCGATCCTCCCCGCCAAATAATCGGAATGTTTAACAAGAAAATTGTAGGATCTAGGGTCGATTTCGAAAATTTTCAAACGTATTCACATTCGAACCAAGGGTGAAATCGAACCCAAAACTTATGTTTAATCCATGTTCTAAGTTGAGGGAAGCCAGAACTTACCTCTTGTAGTCGAAAATCGTGAAAACTCGTCGGAAAATCGAAGAACCCGTGCGAAATAAATTGATCACAGAAGTCCCAAAGTAGCCAACTTGCTACCCGGAGCACTCCCTGGATAAACTAAAGGCGATTGCTAGACCACGACTTGTTCTTTCCGGCGACTACGGTGGCAGAAATCATTTTCACAGCAAGGAGAAGAGTTTTCGGTCGAACTCTCGTTTGCGAAAGAGATGACGGAGAAACACACAAATCACGTATGTCATTTCTCTTCTTCGACTGCTTAAAATTGAGAACTAATCTTCTCAATTTGGGCTTTCGGCCCAATTGTATTTTTAAGTGATTTTGGGCTCTAATTTTATTCGAGCCCTATTGCATATTAATATCCTGAATTTAATCTCATTAAATTCAATTAAATTGCAATTGAATTGGGTGGTCCCATCAAATCTCAATTTATTCTCGTTCGTAAAATTCGTCAATTATGTCTCACATAATTAATTATTAATTCTTCAGTTCACCAGATAGAGTGACATAATAGGATTTATATCTGAATCGGTATTATCACAAGCAGCATCTAGCAATGCATTATGATCCGATATAATATAGATACATTAAGATCCTATTAATTTCATTTAGTATTAATTCTTTTGTCACTTAATACACAATAATTAATGTCAAACGTAGGAATGTGTCATCCTTGACTATTAATCACTTTCTTGATATATTAGTAAATAATTATTAATATGTGAATATCTCATAATCATGAATTATCAGTGTAACAATTATTTCTGCATCAAGGGACCCTGAAATATTAATAATCTCATCCAAATATGAGATGAACAAAAGTATCATATTAATATTTCATACCTTTCAGCATGAATCGTGCATATTCGGGAACTTACCTTTATAATACCTCGATCGAAAGAGGGGTTTGATAACTCCACGTAATACACATTCATCACCCAAAATTATGAATATATCAGATAACTGAATTAATACTATATGACTTTGCCGATGACACAAATAAAATCCATCCAGCAAGTCAAATAGGTCGAATGCAATATTCATGTATCTCATACACTTATATTTCATGCGATTAAATAGATACCTCATATCAATGATGTTTGAAACATGATCATGCATTAATCCACATGTTAGTCGATTTAATCATCTAATTGTTCTCTTACTAATAATTTTTTAAGACTATGGACTAATTTAAAGTTTGATAAAATTGTGGAGTTTCACAATTTGAGTCATCAACCCAAATAATCCATAATATACATATACAAAACTCAAGGAACAAAATGATTTTTATCATCCAGTATACAAGAAACTAACAAGAGTACAATGCTCTAGATCACAAACCCAACAAATCATCCGAAAAGAATATGGTTCTATACACTTCCGTATTAAATATATGAATATTCGTTCTACAGATGTACAAAATCAGAATGGCAATTTTTGGGTGTAGCCATTTCTGTTGGAGGACTTGCACTCGTTTTGCATTTTGATGCAGGGAAGGGTGGCGAAGGTTACCAAATCAAACATACCCAATAAATATCGCCCTTAGGTAGAGTCTGGGGAGGATGTGATGTACCCAGTCATACCCCCACTTCTCAAAAGAAATGAGGAGACTGTTTCTGTAGAGACCCCCACTCGAGAGAAAACTAGAAATAAAAGTAAAAAAAATAAATGCATAATTAAATCCATACCTGAATAAATAAATATCTGACTGAATAAATAAATAAACAAGTAAATATTATCTAGCCATTAGTCTATCCTACCTCCGTCTATCCAAAATCCAGTAATCATATGCATGTTCTATATAGTTCTATATATCCCTAACCGTAATACGGCGTCTCCAACTCGTCCTATCAGAGGTCATATCCTCAGAGAGGTCCAATTCCGCTAAATTTAATCAAATTTGGTCACCCCACGTCCTCCTAGGTCTCCCTCTCCAAGCCTTCCTTCAATTTGGAGCCCTTCGACTCTCCTGACGGGCTCGTTGACATACCTTCTGCGTATATGTCCAAACCATGTTAACTGAAATCTGATTCAACTACTTATTTCTGTTGAAACAGAAATGATGAGACAACAAACAAATTCAAAAAAGACAACAAACAAATGTTGAAATAGCAATGATGAGACAGGAAACAAATTCGACAAAGACAACAAATAAATTCAACAAACAAATTAAATATAGGGTAGACAGCAAAGTTGACCATGATTTGTACAAAAGGAAGGATCCCTTGAATTAATGGATACTTCCTGATCTTCTCATCCTTGTACATCAATAAAGAAGAAACATATCAAGACAAATGATAACAATGAAAAATAATTATCATTTTGTGCAGACTCTTGAGTTTAACAACTCTTGAGTTTAACATGGTATCGGAGCATTTGTTTTGATCCCGGACATCTTTTTCTAGCCTCATCATCTACCATTGTCTACCTCCTCCATGGCCGACAACGCTGAAACCAACCCAAAGGATTCCGCGGTTGCTTCACAAGAAGTGAGCCTTTATACGGATGAATTCACCAAAAAATTTACCTGATTTTTAACTCAATTTCAAATCACAAAAACCAATAATTCCATTGCCATCAAGTTGAAAATCAATGATCAGAATTTTTCTCAATGAGCCGCTTGGCCAAGATGGTCATCGTAGGTAAAGAAAAATTAGGACATCTCACGAATGATCCTCCAAACGAAGAAACTCAAGAATTCAAGCGCTGGGAACATGCAAATTTAAATATCTGCACAAGTCTCCTAGATGCTATGGAACCAAAATTAGTTGATTGGTATGCCTTATACCCCTTTGCTAAAGCTATGTGGGACAGTTTGGCCATGACATACAATACTGGAGGCGACAAATTGCAATTGTTCGACCTCTCTGTCCGCGCTAACCGTCCTATGCAAAATCAGAGTAGTTTTGAAGAACTCTATACAACCTTACAAAGGATTTGGCAGGAAATGGATCGGCGACAACCAAATCCTATGAAGGATGCTGAAGATATTGCTACCTTCAACCAATTGAGGTACGAAAATTGACTATTTCAATTTCTTGCCTCAATCAATCTCGAATTTGATGCGGTTAAGCGGGATTCGTTGAAAAGTGATCCCCTTCCATACGTGAAGATAGAGTATGCCACATTTTGACAGGAAACCGCACGGATTCAAATCTTAAATCCCCATCATGGCGGCTCCGGCAACTCTCACACAATATGTAGTGGACTGGTAGTGAAATCACGATCAGATATGGCTAAAACAGGGGCCAAATCATCACCCCGTGTTCCTGAGTTTGACAAAACCAAGCTTTGGTATGCACGGTGTGAGAAATCGGGCTATACGACTGAAAATGTTTCAAAACCATTAGATAGCCGGACTTGTTTTTTAAGGACAAGAATCAGAAGGGGGCGGCTGGCGCTACCACGGAAAACTCAGAAGTCTCACCCAATGGCGGTGACAACCAAATCCCGCATTTGGAGCAGTCGTGACAGGGACGAATGAAAATTGGGACAGGGACTCTCCGCCGAATCGGACTTCAGTTAGAAATCCTACCACAACATTTGCATTTGTGTCCGTCTCTTGCAGAAATTGCATATACGTCCCTCAACATGTAGAGTCCTGCACTCTAGCCCTCTGATGTTTTGTATTCTCCGAAACGTCCCCAGTTTTTGCCGTTTTTTTGCAGAACAGTCCTCTAGAAATTTGGAGTTTTCGACTCACTCCACGATATCTCCAACTGGTCCCCCAGATTCTACAAATTTACTGTTACGCCCCAAAACTCCAACAAAATCCCATATTGTACCCTCATCTTATAATAAACCTCCTAAAACACCCGATTAGTCTAAACCCAAGTATTTTAGACCCGGATGTTTTGATTTTGAGCCAAACACCAATTTTCACCCACCTCCTACAGCTCATACGATCCATATCTCACCTAATCCTTATTCTAATAAGTGGCTCATTGATTGTGGGGATACGGACACTATGACAAACGTGGCTTCAGAATTATTCAGCCACATGCTCCCACAAAGAAGTTTATCCATACGACCAATGGGGGGGGGGATATCCCCTGTTACTAGTGGGGGTTCTGTTCAAATACCACCTTAGATCAAATCACGGAACTGTTTCTATGTTTTGTCTCTCTCCTGCAAATTATTGTCTGTAAGTCATGTTATTGCAGAATTAAATTGTCGAGTTCTCAACTATCCTCGATTTTGTTTATTGTAGGATCTTCAGACGCAGATGATTATTGGGCGTGGCACTGAGCGGGATGACCTGTACTATATTGATGATGTGAGTCTGATTAGCAGAAGCATGGTCGCTTCCAATTCTTTTTGTCCAACAATACTGGCTATGGCACCGTCATCTTGGATATCCGTCCGATGGTTATCTCAAATGATTGCTTCCACATTTATTTTCCGAGAATAAACAGGTTGATTGTGAGACTTACTGTTTGGCAAAAACTCATCGTACTTATTATTTATTGAATAATACTCGTACTAGTTTGATTTTTTCTCTGGTTAATTCCGATGTTTGGACACCTGCTCCAGTTACTTTCTCGGGTAGCTATCGATATTTCTTATTATTCATTGATGACTGCACCCGAATGACTTGGGTTTATTTCCTTCACAACAAATCAGAGGTTTCACAGAAATTTATTGAATTTTATTCAATGATTATGATACAGTTCAACAGCATATTCGCATACTCTGCTCGGACAATGGTGGTGAGTTTGTAAACAAATCAATGAATAAGTTCTTTCTAAACAATGGTCCCATACATGAGACCACATGTTCACACACCCCTGAAAAAAATGGTACGGCTTAGCAGAAAAATAGGTTGCTCCTTGAAATCACTCGAGCAATCATGATTGACTCACGTACTCCTCATTCTTTTTGTCCCGAAGCAATTGCTACTGCCGTTTATCTGACCAATCGGTTACCCACCAAAAGTCTGGAACTCCGCACTCCACTTCAGGCCTTGTCTGAGTTTACTAAGGTTCCTTTTGTCTTAGTCCTGCCACCTAAAGTCTTTGGATGCTCAGTTTTTGTCCATATTCCCAAACCTGAGCGTACGAAACTCGACCCATGTGCCGTAAAGTGTGTTTTTGTTGGGTATGGTATTCATAAACGAGGATATCGATGCTATCATCCTCCAATACATCGTATGTATACCACAATGGATTATCACTTTCTTGAATCTGAATATTTTTACCGTACCCTCTCCAGTGATCAGGAGGGGACTCCTACTTAGGATGATTCAATGAATTGGTTACTTCATAGTTCTGATACACCTGGGCCCACATATCAGACTACAGATTTACCTATTGAAGATTCACATGTTGAAGATATAGTACAGTCACCTATTCCGCCACGTCCCATATCACCTCCGCTTGAGGATCCTAAGGTACACATTTCTTATGAGCTTACGAATGATCATATTGTTGTATCGCCTGTTCTTCCCACTAATCTTACATAGACATCTTATATTGTTGAGGGATGCTTTGTGTTGCCCCCAAGACATAATTGTGGGGTAACAACCAAGAAATATGAACCTGAGCATATTTTACGTCAATCCAAATATCCTATGGTTGATCTAGCCTTGGAAAGTTTATCACAGTAATCCATAGGATTTTATGGTGGCAGTGTATTCCGAACAAATACCAAAAAATATTCACGAAGCACATGAACAGTTGGAGTAGAAAAATGCAATGAAAACAATAATGGATGCCTTGAAAAGGAATAAAACATGGGTGACATGTCCAAAACCCCCAAGAAAGAGATGTGTTGGATGTCAATGGGTGTTTACTATCAAACGCAAAGAAGACCACACAATCGAAAGATACAAAGCTCGATTGGTTTCAAAGGGATACACTCAAACATATGGTATTGACTACTAAAAAACTTTTTCTCCACTAGCCAAGATCAACACCATCAGAGTATTATTTTCGATTGTTTCTAATTGTAACTAGTCACTGCATCAATTTGATGTGAAGAATGCTTTTCGTCACGGTGATTTGAGTGAAGAAGTATATATGGAGCCACCACCTGGCTTCTCAAATGAGTTTCAGAAAGATGAAGTATGTCTATTAAAAAAGGCATTATATGGCCTAAAATAGTCCCCAAGTGCTTGGTTTGGAAGGTTTACTGTGGCTATGAGGAAGTACGGATACAAACAGAGCAATGCAGATCACACATTATTCCTGAAACAGCGAGGAACTTTAACCATATGTCTAATTATCTATGTTGATGGCATGGTTATAACTGGGGATGATAGTGAAGAAATTCAGAACCTTTGCAAGCACTTGTTTCAATAATTTGAAATGAAAGATCTTGGTAAACTTAAATACTTTGCTTGGAATTGAAGTCTTGCGATCGACCAGGGGAATATTTATCTCCCAAAGAAAGTATGTACTTGATCTCCTTACTGAAACTAGATTAATGGACTGCAAACCAGCTGATACACCGATGAGGGCAAACCACAGATTGAGTCTTAATACTGATGTTGCTCCAGCTAACAAAGAACAATATCAGCGCCTAGTGGGAAAGTTTATCTACCTTTCTCATACTCGACCTAATATAGCATACTCCGTGGAATTACTTAGCCAATTCATGCAACGACCACAGGTAGAGCATATGTAAGCAGCACAGAGAGTATTGAAATATTTAAAGGGAACCACTGGGAGAGGAATTCTATTTCAAAATCATGGTCATCTCAACATATGTGCATACACTGATGCTGATTGGATAGGAAGTCAAACGGACATGCGATTTACCTTGGGCTACTTTACCTTAGTAGGAGGTAATCTAGTAACATGGTGAAGCAAGAAGCAAAAGGTAGTAGCATTATCTAGTGCTGAAGCGGAGTTTAGGGGCATTGCACGTAGATTGACCGAGGTACTCTGGCTGAAAAAGTTGATTAATGAAATAGGTTTTCCAGTTTCTATGTTATTCCATTAATGTGTGATAACAAGGCAGCAATTAGTATCTCGGAAAATTGAGTCCAGCATGATTGGACTAAACACATTGAAATTGATAGACACATCATAAAAGAAAAGATTGAAGATGGAACTCTAAAGCTACCTTTTATACGATCTGAGAAATAGTTTATTGATATCTTGAGAAAGGCATTTACAGGACAGGTGTTTCATGAGACATTTGGCAAGTTGGGCATCGGAGACACGATAACCCAAATTGAGGGGGAGTTATGAAACAGAAATGATAAGACAACAAACAAATTCAACAAAGACAACAAACAAATGTTAAAACAGCAATGATGAGACAACAAACAAATTCAACAAACAAATTAAATATAGAGGAGACAACAAAGTTGACCACGATTTGTACAAAAGGAAGGATCCCTTATCTTCTCATCCTTGTACGTCTATAAAGAAGAAACATATCAAGAGAAATGATAACATGAAAAAATGTGAGTTTAACAATTTCTTTATTGGCCTTTTCAGGTGGCTCCAAGGTTCTTCTAGGCGACTTTCTTGTGGTCGCTGGAACATTCTGTTTCTCATTGAGCAATGTCGGAGAGGTAGTATGTAACTTTGTAGGAGTGTGATCATCACTGTTAACTGAATTCTTCGAACAATGTACGAGTGCCATCATCCTTGATAATCAAAATGCGACTCCGTGAAATGACAAAATAAGCTAGTATATAGCAATCATCATAGGTTGCTTATGTTTATGTATATATTGAAATGTTACATATGGATACGCTATTGCGACCATGTTGCAACCTACCAACCTCCAAGCTGTGAAATTTTTGTAATGTCCCATACACAATACCCTGCTGGGTTCCGTGAGCATTGATCAATCATAATAAGTTGTTTTTAGCAATTTTCTCGATTCCCTCCTAATTTTTTCAATAAGTTGTTTGTTCCCCCTTTTTTTCTGCATTTAAACACTTCTGAGAAATACAACTTCTTTCCGCATTCGCAAGATAGAATTGAATTGTGCAGTCTCTATATTTTAACTTAAATTTTCCTACGGTATGAAGGTATGAAAAGGTGAAAATCGTCCGATCCGAGTTGAACTTGAATGTCCTTGTTCAGCTGAATCCTTATCTTCAAGAATTGAACTGCAGCCTCTAAAACCAACGAAATTTGTTATGTCTGGGCTGGGGCTGGGGGCGTGCAATTCAACCACCGAACCAACGAAATTTCTACCCCTTACTAGCCAAACACTCAAAATCTTAATTCGTGGGAAATCTGACTATAACCAATAAAATCTTCAACGTCAGAGCCATGGTCAGCAACAGCCAGTGGAGACAGAATGATGGGTTGCGTAGGACATTGCTGGAGTAGGGTTGCGGGCAGGGCAGGTGTTTTCTTTGGACTTCGCAATCATGTTGTTTTCTGCTTCTTCAATCGCAATCAAGGTGGGAATTTTGATTTGTATGCCATTTATCCTCAAAGAGACTTGGCAGTCTTTGCAACTTTTAAGTTACCCAGGATTGCCTTGGAAGTTTGTATTGCTCCTAATGCAGTTATTGATGCTTCCGCACTGATCAGTGGACGTGGACGCACTACTCACTATGTCATTCTTTTCGTATCTAGCTCTGGCTATGGTTTACGGAAGCATAATGATGTGCTACTGGGAGAAATTGCAGGCAAAAGACCAAGTTTATTTACACGTGATTGTATACAAAAATTGACTGAATCATATAACAATCCCCTAAAATTCTCAGTCGAGATTGTAGAATGACTTTTGGAGATTACGTGGGATTTTCGAACTATTCTCCTGACTTTCTGACTTTTCTCTTTCACTATTCTTATCACTAATAACCCCCTTCAATCGAATAGGAGGTAAAGGCAACATGAGTTTGGCGCGAAGAAACTGAAATCGGGTTATACCAAGCCCTTTAGTGAATATATCTGCCACTTGATAATGAGTATTGAGATGACGGATGAGAATATCTTTATTGAGATCTTTCTCCCGAATAAAGTGATAATCTACTTCAATGTGTTTCGTACGAGCATGAAACACCGGATTTGATGCAAGTGCTAGAGCCCCAATATTGTCGCACCAAAGAGTTGGACAATCAAGTAAGGGAATTTGTAGATCAT
>JAOWBN010211921.1:0-13848 GCA_028565015.1 Pinguicula moranensis
GATCCCCCAACCTCTCTAGGCAAGCCCTGAGAAATTGGGGGTTGCAGCTTGCCGCTAGGACAGGCTGCAACTGATAGGTATGGCCTCTCTCTCTCTCGACATGTTACATTTGAAGGATTATTTTAAAATATTTTACGCTATGTTATATCGAAGTTCCAATCGAGGTGACAGTTTTGACAGGAGCATTGACAATGAAAACAAACAAACAAATGATATCTTTGTTTTTGTTAGTTGTTTGGTACCGTTATCTCACTGGTTTATATTCTTTCCTTATGGTATTGCAAGTTCAATCTATTGTTGGCATATAGTTTCCTTTCATTTTGAGTTAAATGCTGCATGTTTCTAGTGTTGGGGAATGCTACTAGTGTTATTAAGAAATTGTTTATGGGTGGGAGTTACTTACCCTCTTCTGTTGCATTAATGGAGCTATTTTTCTCAAAATATAATTGACAAAACTTCTCCATCAGGAAGATCATGTAGAGGCTCCTGAGGAAGTACCAAACAAGACAAAGTTATTCTTTGCTCATGCAGTAGAAGCTTGGGATGTTGACTACTATGCACAAGTCAATAATGATGTTTTTGTAGATATTGGTAGGTTTAACCTGTCGTTATCTGCAAATACATATTGCGATTTGTATTGATCTACTACAACGTATTCAGTATATTTTCAACTAAGTTGGGGTTTGGGGTGTCAAATGTATGCAACCTTATCCTTGTAATTATACAAAGGGGTTGTTTCCGTTGCGACCTAATATGCATTGCGTCATTTGATGTATTGAGTTCCAGCAATTTCGCTAATAGAAATATTGAAATTTAATAGAGTTATTGTGATATAGTCCATTAATAGAACAAAGCTAAAAGAATTGTCAATGATTACTCTTCTAACTCCATTTGCAATAGACACTTGCGATTTGTATTGATATGATTTCTAAAAATGTTATATCCTTGTCTTTTATTTCTAGAGCTAAATGATGATTCATTCCAATTCCATGGATATCAAATACGGATAAAGATGGCGATTGGTGCAGTAAGAGGCATTGCTCACATCCACTCAAAGGGTCCGGGAACTTGTTCATGGAAACATAAAAGCCTCAAACATTTTCCTCTACTCCCAACTGTACGACTGCATATCATATCTCGAGCACATTGATCAACCCAACTGCACCATCAGCTGCAAGTGCTGCAGGTTATTGTGCTCCCCAAATCAGACTCCCGAAAGGCATCACAAGCATTTGATGTCTACAATTTTGGACTTTTCCTACTTGAACTTGTTACTGGTAAGTCCCATGTCCATGGTCCTGGCAGTGAAGAGGTTGTCCACTTGGTGAGATAGGTAAATTCGGTTGTTCGGGAGTGTTAGAATAAATTAATTGATATGTTTAATTAATTAATCTTAAGCCCACTTAACCACAAACCCGTCTAACTACCCAATCCAATATCTATATAAAGGCTTCATGCATACAGAGATTGATATGACTCTCACAACTCTCATGCGTTGAGAAACCAGAAAACATAAGTTTTCTTTCGCTTGTTCCCAATCACCCTCGGGAGGAGATCTGGTTCGTGGATATAACAGGGACTTTTATAGACCCTTCAACGTGATCAATTCATTCCAGGAGACTACGATCCAGAAACGCTTTCACATCAATCAGGTACCGAATACGATCCGTTGGTATTCGGATTCGTTCGTACTCAGATTTAGTTGATTAGATCCGTTCTAATTAAGTCTACAGATATCAAGATATCGAGTGTTACTAGTTGAAATTCTAACATGGGCCGTTTGCCACGGGTTGACAGCTGCATGTTTTGTAAAAATGGATCGGGTCCATCTATTTTTCTTATATATTTTTTTAATAACAAAATGGACGGATGGGCCAAAATTGCAGGCTCAAAAATTCAACCCGCAACGGGTTTGCCCAAAAAATGGGTGGGCCATACCCACCCTTTTTTCACAAACTGGCCACCGCCGCGCCATAAAAAATGAGCGAGGGTGACCTGTTTAACCATTTTTTCTAGGCCAACCGGCCCAGACCCATTTTGGTTCCTCTAATATGAACGAGAAATAACACACACAAGGTGTATATATATATATATAATTAAAAAAATATATTCATCAGCAATATAATACAATATATTAAAAGATTTATGTGTGTTTGTCTATAAAAAAAATCCAATACATGCAATACTATATTATCTAACGAGCCACCATGTACCGTCTCTGGAATAGACGCTCATGTTGCTTCAACTCTTGAGTGAAGTTGTTGTTGGAAAAATAATAATATATTTGTTAAATATATTATTAAGAGTTTAATGATAAATTGATAAAGGAAATGAAGGGAAAAGATTTTTTCATTCAAGTCATTGATTACATTGAGTTTAGACAAATGAAGAGTTGTGCAATAATCCACTAACTTAATGAAAAAAAATGGAGAGTTCGGTCATTAACTCACTAAGTTAGTGGAAATAATGGAGAAGTTCAAGAGGTGTAAAAATTTGTACACTCATTCACAAACTCTATAAATAGTGGATCCTCTCTTGAGTAAAGACACACACTTGAAAATTGAGTCTAGAATTTTATTATCTCTTCTTGAAGTATTTTTGTGAGTCCTTCTTGTGGTGATTGAAGAAAGATATCGCTAGAGTTCGCCGGAGTAGTGTTGCAAGTGCTATGCATATCAACTCGTATCCGTTGTATCCTGGGAGACAGACGCTCGAGAATCTCAAAGCGCCTAGGAGAGCGCAAATCTGTTTTAAGAAAACTGTGAGTTTCAAAGGCCTCGAGTTCTTCAAACTCTAATGTTCGTTCAATGTTGAACGGTTGAAGTTGATCTAACTCTTATATAATTTTATTTCAAATTGCTTATTTTCTCTATTACAACAAATTGTTAAATCCATTGATTATGTGTAACATAGACTTGGTCGGTAGGTTGAAGAAAATAGTCTGGGGTCAAGCTTGATAAAATGTCCAAGATGTTCATATTCTCGCTACACTGCTATGCAGTTATGCTTAAAGCTTTTGGATTACAGAAACTATGTCCTCCGAAGATACAAAATTGATGTAGACTTTCCACCTCTTTGTGCTCTTTATTGGAAAAAAAGTGTGAAAGTTCAAATCTTGTTCAAATCTTTTAGTTCATTCAAACGTATAGATACCCAATTAAGTGGAAAACACCAATTGATCACTGTTACCTTTTCTTCCTTCCTACACAATAACTCAAGCAAAAAAAATTATGTTTACTGATAATTGTAAAATGAAAAACGCAGAAAGAAGCGCAGTTATTATTGAATCATGTTTTTCGTTTCATTACAATTCGTATTTATAATACGAAACTTACGAATTTAGGTGGCACAAGCTCCACCTAACAACACTCTCCCTCAAGATGGGCGAAAGATATCAACTAAGCCTATCTTATTACAAAAATGTTCAAGATCTAGGGGACTAAGACCTTTACTTAATACATCAGCAATTTGTTCTTTAGTGACTATATGATTTAGTTCCAACAACCTGCTATTTAATTTTTTCTTGATGAATAACCTATCAATTTCCATATGTTTAGTTCCATCATGTTGTATTGGGTTGTTGGCAATGCTAATAGCTGCTTTGCTGTCACACCACAACTTTAATTTTGGACTAGGATCCATCTTGAGTTCATCAAGTATTGATCTCAACCAAATCATTTCAGCAACACTCAAGGCCATTGCTCAATATTCTGCCTCAGCTGTAGAACGAGTCACTACTGTTTGTTTCTTACTCTGCCAAGAGACTATATTGCCTCCTACAAACATGCAATAACCAGACGTGGACCTTCTATTATCAGCACAACTAGCCCTGTCTCAATCGCAGTATCCCTCGATATTCAGGTGTTCATTCTTTCTAAAGATCAACCATTTTCCAGGTGCACTCTTCAAATATCTCAATATCTGGTGTACGACATCCATGTGACCCTTTCTAGGTCATGCATATGCCTACTAACCATACTCACAGTAAATGATATATCCGGTCGAGTATGATTCAGGTATATAAGTCGAACTACCAACCTTTGATACTGCTCCCTATCAACTGGCTCGCCTGCTTCTGCAATCAACTTCAGCCTCTGGTCAATTGACATTTTTTCGGGCTTGCAACCCTACATACCTATATCCTGGAGCAAATCTAGAACATACTTTCGCTGGGATATAATAATTCCCTTGGTCCCACGAGTTATCTCAATCCCAAGAAAATACTTCAACTCGCCCAAATCCTTTACCTCAAACTCCTTGCCCATTCTCACCTTCAGTTTTTTAATCTCGCTCTCATAATCACAAGTAATGATCATGTCATACACATATACTGCTAGCACCGTGGTATGACTCCCATCATGCTTGAAGAATACAGTATGGTCGATATTGGTTTGCTGATAACTCATGCCAATCATGGCCTTCCTGAACCTGTCAAACCAGGCTCGAGGAGAATGTTTCAAACCATACAATGATTTTTCAAGTTTGCAAACCTGACCCTCAGTTTGATTGGTGCCAACTCCCAGAGGAATCTCCATGTACACTTCTTCTTCCAGATCACCATAAAGAAATGCATTCTTCACATTGAGCTGATGCAAGTTCCACTCTTTATTCAATGCTATAGAGACCAGAGTTATGACTGTGCTCATTTTTGTCACGGGTGCAAAACGTCTCATCGTAATCAATCCCATACACATGGCTGTATCCTTTGGCTACCAGTTGTGCCTTATAGCGCTCCACTCTACCCTTAGGGTTCTGTTTTACAGTAAACATCCACTTATATCCAACAGCCTTCTTACCAGGTGGTAGTGACACAAGACGCCACATTTTATTCTTTGTAAGAGCCCAAGCTCCTCTATCATTGCGGCTTTCCATCTCAAGTCTGCATTAGCCACCTGCCAACACTTAGGAATATAGACAATGTCCAAAAATGCAATGAATGCTCCATGTTCAGGAGTATATGAGAGTACGGGATAGAATTAGCAATATCATGGGGATGGAAAATATCGGGAGAAAAACCATATCTGTTTGGTAGAACCCCTGCATTGCTGTGAGTGACCTCCTAACAGTAGTATCATGGACAGGAATATCAGTAGGAGAAATAGGAATACCAGTGGGAGTAGGAGTGTCACCTTAAGATAAAGATGAAGGTGCCCCCGAAGTTGAATCAGGCAAGGACCTTGGGCATGAGACTATGTAGGTGACTCTGGAACCTCACTAGTCTCCTCTCTCCAATGGAACCTCACTAGTGTCTCTTATACAGTTAGACGCCTCTTAAGTCTTCCGAGAAACAAATGATGTTAGCTGGCCTTGTGTGTAGCTAAGGAAAACTCTATCATTGCAGCTCTGTTGCTAGTCCCAAGTCATACATCTTTCATATTTTTTTTACCTTGAAAGTTTCATTTTTTATTAAAAAGGTCGAAGCAAAAGAATAAGGACCATCGACAGTTCCCCCTGGCATGGAATCTTGCTCTCTCCTGCACCCAAGTCACTCGATGGTAAATGATAAGGAATGTCTCCCACTCGTACTATCATATGTTCCCTCTAATCTTTGTTGTTACTACTATTCTTCCCCTCTCGTCGTACACTATCAGACGAGCCCTCAAGAGGTGAGTAGGACTCCTGCTGGAAGTACAGCTCATGCTCCCAAAATGTAACATCCATGCTCACAAATAATCGTCGTTCAATTGGACTCCAACACACATATTCCTTTTGGATCGCAGAGTATCCTACAAATACACTCTTGATAGACCTCGGATCAAACTTTTCAACCCCTGACCTATTATTATGTACAAAATAAACACAACCAAAGGTTCTCAACTGAATAGTGTCTACTTTTGTCCTATTCCAAATTTGAAATGGAGACTTCCAATCTAACACTCGAGATGGTATCCGGTTAATCAGGAATGTGACTGTAAGAACTACTTGCCCCCACAAATATTTTGGGGCATTCATGGTGAACATCATACTTCTAGCCACCTCAAGAAGATGCCGATTTTTCCTCTCAGTTACCCCATTTTGTTCTGGTGTGTATAGGCAGGTAGTTTGATGCTTAAACACCAATATACATTAAACGGCAAAAAATCAACCAAAATCTATTGAATAGTTGCAACAAGCAAACCGAGATGAAGATTCTATTCCCGAGCTCCAGCGACGGCGCGTGGGCGTCGCGCGCAGCAACAACGGCACGTGCAACGGTGCATATGGCGTGCAACCTACCTGCAGAAAGCTCTCCTCACGATGATCTCAATGGCAGTGATTTCCAGCAATTTCGATGTCAGACACGCCCAAAAATGGTGAAACACTGCCACAGGTTGTGTTTTCTAGCGATGGCTCGTGCGCGGTGGTGGAGACTGGAAACTGTCTGGTACGAAGCATATCTGATAGAGGAGAAGATGGACTACATTCTGGGATTGGTTTTGGCATAGGAGGAGCAGTAACGGCGCCAGAGTTGGAGCGGAAGTGATGGAGACAAAATATGTCGTAACGGCTCTGATACCAAATTGTAAAATGGAAAACGGAGAAACAAGCGCTTTTGTTATTGAATCCTATTTTTCGTTTCATTACAACTTGTATTTATAATACGAAACTTACAAAGTTAGGTGGCACGAGCTCTACCTAACAACACTGATCATCGTCAAACCAAATGAAAACTACCTGAAACAAGTATCAGAGTGTCACAAACCAGCTAGAGATGAGCATTATAGTCTGAATAGTTGGAAGGGTAAAGGGAAGCGAAAAGCTCAGCAGCGAAAATGAAGATTGCATGAGGAAATCATTACAATTTGGCTGGACCTGAAATTGTTAAAGCAATTTATGAGAATACACAAAAAAATGGAAATAATGAAAGAACAAAAACTTATAGAATGAAGAGGCGATGTAAGGCCCGTTGTTCGCCGGATCTTTTGATTCTGGTTAGTCCACGTTGAGCTTCGGAATTGGATGCTATTGTAACTCATATTTCTTCAACAAGTGTCCAAATACAACGATCTTAGTTTCTTCACAATGAAAAGAAGGAAAGAATGCAATGGCAAACAATGCCAACAACATGACGAAATGTCACAAGATCAAACTCATAACACAAGGTAAAGGAAACTGAGATCTCTAAGTTTCAGAAGGTAAACATGCATTAAGGGAACGTTTTTCAGAGAGAATATTGGTTTTTCGAAAGGAGAAGAAGAGAAAAGTGAGTTAATGCTTCGATTTTTTGACTTTTATACTCTACCTGTTGCTCTAATCTTGACTTTAGATGAAAGTTGATTGCTCGATTATTAGCCTTTATTTTCTAGCCGTTTGATCCATCTTTTGATTGAACAGTCCATCTCTTCTCGTTTATTGACTGAGTAGTAGTAGTCCAATTGCTGCAGTACATGGGCGGTCAGGATAAAATTGTCATTAATACATTCGTGTTTCAAGGCACCACCAGTTTCTAGCCGTTGGATTTGAGCTGACACGGATGGCCCATATTCATCACGATAGTCGATAACTTCAATTCAATTTCCACTGCCTGATGAGGCAAGCCATGAACGACTGTGATTTCTTCTCACCACTAATTCACAGACTCACATGGGCCATTAGATTTGGGTTATAGATCAAAGGTTTAAATTTAAAAGAGTTGCATCAATTACAACCACAAGATCACATAAAATTCGACAACCGTAATTATAGCATTAATTAGGGACTATTTTGTAACTTTATTTTTCAATATTCTCCACTTTGAAGTTACAAAAAATAACTCCAAGGTGATATGGCAAGTGCTACAAGAGCCAGAGTCCCTCATTACTCACAAAACCTGCAAGAAACAAGTGATGATTAGCACATTCCAAGTAACTTCATGCAGGTCTTAAACTTATTGCGAGTTACTACTTTTGTCTCAAAATCAGCTGCATTATATTCAGTAGAGATCTTTCTAAGACATACAAGATTTTCAGCAATTATTTCTCTTATGAAGTGAAACTTAATGTCTACATGTTTGGTTCTCTTATGAAAATAAGATACTTAAAAATATTGCAGATTGATTATCAGAAAACAAAATAGGCTTCACACTATAGATTCTTGATTCGTTTAAAAGTCCTTTAAGTCAAAGAGCTTCCTTAAATGCATATGCTAGGGCCATATACTCAGATTCAGTGGTGGAAAGTGCTACTAGAGGTTGCAATTGTGATTTCCAGCTTATATAATTTCCACAAAAGAGAAAGCTTTAGCATGTAGCTTATATAATTTTCACCTAAAGCTTTCATTTCAAATTCAAAATTTGTTCTCAGTTTAAGTTCAGTTATTGAACCTTTAGATTTGTTTATTAATAACATGTCATCAACATATAAAAGTAGAAACACAGATATTTTTAGAATGCTTAAAGTATAAGCAGGGATCGTAATTACTCCTTATAAACTTTATGCTAGTCATAAATGAATCAAACCGTTTATTCCATTGCTTAGGAGCTTGTTTTAGGCCATATAGTGATTTCTTAAGTAAGCACACATGATCAGGCTTGGAACTATCAATGAAGAAAAAATGAAATCTAGATGAAATACGAAGGGAGTAACACACTTCTGCTGACCTTAAATCCATGAGAACATGCCAGTAAACAAACTAGATCCTAGATGCACTTATCTGTTTTTCAATGGTACTTAATGTGTAGTTTTTAAACCACTGCTCCTCTTCTTGTAGTCTTAACCCCTTAAAAAGGTAGTTAACACATCCACTCCATAATCAGAGCCATATTAAGATCAAATGAAACCTCATTAAGTGTGTGAATCTAAGTGTTCTAACCGAATCCACTTCCTCTATATATATGATTTTTAGTTGCTCCTTCAAAGAAATGGACTAACCATCCTCTTCGATTGAAGAAGTTGCTATCAGTTAAGGCTTAAATGAACTAACCGTACATCTAAGTTCCTACTAGCTTTTGGTTTGATTTTTATCAGTTTAGATCGTCAATCTAAAACAACAAAAATAGAAACATGCACAAGTGTATCTACAAATTAAAAATCAATGCCATTGTCTTGTTTTTCTGAACTTGCACCTCACCAATTTGTTTAGGCAGTCTCAAGACCTGTATATCAGTAGAAAAATGATAGATCTAGCCGAACATAACTAGAAGAATCAGCAAAGTTTCAGCAATATGCATCATGGAACAAAAACTGCTCCACCTTGGTGCAAAACTTTAGCACTTTGTATTTCTGATTTTTCTGAAGGAAAAGTATCTCCTATCGACTTCTCCTTCCACCCTTGTCACCCCCTTATTTTATACACAGCAACCATTTTCAAAACCAAATAAGATAAGATGGTAACAAATCCCTTGAAAGTAGAGATGCCATGGGAGCTGTTTGTTGGCTATTTTTGACCAAATCTTCCTCTTGATTTCTCTTGAACGTGGCATGTATGCTCTGTCTGTAAGTTATATAGCAACACGTACAAGGAAACACTTGAAGACTTAGACAGAAAATCGTGATCTCCAACAAAACAACAAAACTGTCAAAACAGAATTTTGATAGCTATGCAAGTTGGTTGAATTAATCACTTGCCAATTTTTTTTCTGATCTGATGAAATCCATGTATTAGAGCTTCAGTGTGTACCTAAGTTGCATGTGAACATCCGCCTTCAGGTAGATCATGATAAATCACTCTCATGCACTTATAGTAGTCCATGGAAAATGCTTCAGGATCAATTTTATTCCGCTGCTACATTGGAGGTTTTTCTGCAAACTGATTTTTTGTTTTTTTGTTTGAAGCTTCTGATCTTGATAAACTTGGTTCAGATCATCATTACCTAAGTGATAATGGCCGTGAGTTTGTGTTCTCGATCATAAGTCTCAGCAAGAGCAAGATATCTCTTGATCTTTGAAGCATGAGCACTCGATATCCATCCTCTTTTTTCTTCTTGTTGTTGCATTTGTTCTTCTTCTTCATGAAGCTTGTAAATCGACAGTGACAGCCTTGCTTAGGGGGTAATGCACCCTCTTTAGCTGAATTTTCCGGACCATACAAGGGTGCAACAATCCTATCTAAAACATTACATAATGAAGAGATAAATGCAACAATTCATGCATCATTAGCATGCTTCAAAAGTATTTTATCAGTAGCTTAGTGGATGTAATGTTCTTAAGCCTTTGAAACTCATATGACCTAGTCTTAGGTGCCAAAGTTTTGTATTTTCAGAATTTGTCACAGCTAAAGCAGTCATCATTTTTTCCAGAAATTTTCCCTCTAAAAAATATAAGTGATTTTTCCTAACACCGCTTAAGACTGGTATGTTGTTTTTAAAAATAGTTAGAACCACATCTTCACCAATGAAAGAGCATCCGACTCTTCATAGGCTCCCAAAGAAATCAGGATGCATTTTAGGTCAGGAATATATTTCACATTTGTCATACAAATATTTTTATCACCCAAAACATGCAAATTCACAGTCCCCATACCCTCTATAGAGCATATGTTGTGGTTTCCCAAGTATACTACTTCTTAGTTTCATCTAGATCTTGAAACCATTATTTATGAGGACATATGTGATAAGTGCACCCATTATCAAGTACCCATTCATCCCTCAAAGAGCCTTGAGAGACAGTCAATGCTTCGGAGAGATATGAAGAGACATATAAAACTTCACTATCTTCATCATTAAAATTCTTAGATGATGATGCCATATTAGATTCTGATTGCCTTTTTTCTTTTAGTTTTAATTTATTACAGTTATTAATTATGTGCCCTAGTTCTTTGCAGTGCCTACAATAAACTTCTCATTTTTCATTAGTTTGCAATGGTGCTACATTAATCTTTTCATTCTTATTATCATTAATATTTATTCTGTCATTAGTGCTAGCCCTACAAGAATCAGGACTCATTTTAGCAAATAGTGCATTAGAAGTTTTTTTGCTATTCTTAAGCTCTAATTCTCTGGTCTTCAAACCAGTCATAATAGTTTCAAGCTTGGGAACACACTCAGAATATTGCAAGGCATTCTTTACTATAGGAAAATCATCTGTAACAGAGTTTAATAATATCATGGCATCATCAAGTTCATCATTAGTTCCTTGGCACAACTTAAAGAACTCGCCCAGGTTTTCATCTATCGGTCTAACAAGATTCATTTTAAATGCAAACAAGGACCATTTTACTTTGATTAGGGTTATAGTTGTTTCGGGTGCATACAGTGAATTAAGTTTTGTCCACGGAATTAGTGGATCTTCATGACATTCTATCTTTCTTACAACTGAATCAGAGAGATTTAGAATGATTAAGTTATAAGCTTCTTCTTTAATTTCTTCTATTTTCTTTTTGGCCTCTTCGGGCCATTCCTTAATATCTTCCCTAAGGGCATAATGAACTCTGTTGTGTGACAGCAGAGCTTTCATTCACCTAGACCAACTGGCAAAATCACATTTACCATCAAACATCGAAACTTTTACTCTAGTAGACATGTTTTTAATCAAGTTTAACGTGGATTAATGCAACCCTACGTGTTTTGCAGTAGACAGACAGGCTAAAGCCCTTCTTTCAAAGTTGTACAAAAAAGGAATAGATGCTACGCTTTTCACAGAACAAATACGTATTCACTTTAACATACAGGAGACTACAAGTCTCGATCAACACACAGGAGTGACGCACAGCACAATTATAAATCAAAGAAGATTCACGCTTTAGAAGTTCTATATGAAAAGACTATAAAAATAAGGTAAATAATGTAAGGCTAAGAGATCAGAGATGTACCAATCCTAACAATGTTAGGATTTTAGGGTTTTTTGAGGTTCACTCCTCACTTAGATCTTTCGTTCCAGAACTTTCATATCCGACTGTCTCCTTCATCGTTCTACCCTCATCGCACCACTATCACAATTTGGCCAGATCTAAAAATGTTAAGCAATTTATGAGAATACACCAAAATAATGAAAATAATGAAAGAACAAAAAATTGTAAGATGAAGAGGCAATGTAAGGCCCGTGGTTTGCTGGATTCTTGGATTCTGGTTAATCCAAGTTGAACTGTAGAATCGGATGCTCGTATTTCTCCAACAAGTGTCCACATACAACGATCTTAGTTTCTACATAATGAAAAGAAGGAAAGAATGCAACGACAAACAATGCCAACAACGTGACTAAATGTCACAAGATCAAACTCATAACAAACGGTAAAAGAAACTGAGATCTCTAAGTTTCAGAAGGTGAACAAGTATTAAGGAAATGTTTTTCAGAGAGAAAATTGGTTTTCTGAGAGGAGAAGATGAGAAAAGTGAGTTAATGCTTCAACTTTTCGGCCTTTATACTCTGCATGTTGCTCTAATCTTGACCGTAGATGAAAGTTGATTGCTCGGTTATTAGCCTTTCTTTTTCCAGCCATTTGATCCAGCTTTTGATCGGATGATCTGTCGCTTCTCATTTATTGGCTGAGAAGCAGTCGCCCGATTGTTGCAAATTGTCATTAATGCGTTGCGTTTTGAGGCATCGCCAGTTTCCATCCGCTGGATTTGAGTTGACATGGACGGCCCAAATTCCTCAAGGCAGTTGTTATGTTGAATTCAATTTCCACCGTATGATGGGGAAGCCATGTACGACTATGATTTCTTCTCACCACTAATTCATAGACTCATATGGGCCGTTAGATTTGGGTTACAGATCAAAGGTTCAGATTTAAAATAGTTGCATCAATTATAGCCACAGGATCACATCAAAATTCGACGGCCCTGATTATAGCATTAATTAGGGACTATTTTTTAACTTCATTTTTCAACAGAAATTTGCCACCGTTATACAAATTGCAAGGAAGGAGTTTGAGTGTTTGAAGAAAGAAGCTTGTGGTTATTATGTTAATGGAACGCA
The DNA here is from genome assembly GCA_028565015.1 of Pinguicula moranensis. NCBI lineage: Eukaryota > Viridiplantae > Streptophyta > Magnoliopsida > Lamiales > Lentibulariaceae > Pinguicula > Pinguicula moranensis. The sequence goes on from JAOWBN010211921.1 coordinate 12,813, forward strand.
TTTTGTAATAGTAATAGTCGTGTGTTTTGTATTAGTATATAAGTGACGTTATGTAGTAGACAACAGTACGAATGACAAGTGTTTTACTCTGACATCTAAATTCCCTCCTCCCGTGTTTCTCTCCTTTCCTTCTGGTGAAGTAACTCTCACCTCCTTTCCTACCATTTCCTAATCTAATCCTCCCCCAAAATTATGTTCTGAACTATTGGATATTACAGTGGTATCGGAGCTCCAATTCACAGATCCACCCACATATCTTCCAAAATTGCTAAGACACACAGTTAAAATACTCAAGTCATGGTTGATCCACCAACCTAGGCTACCAATGTTGAAGCACTTGATGAAATGATTATGATAAGCAGGAAGCTGCTTCTGGAAAGAAGCCAGTTGGGCCTTCTAATCCTGAGGAGCCTACTCCAACAGTACTGCCGGGAAATCTGGAAGGTGCCATGGAAGAGTTCGCTACTTAAGAGATGCACAGAAATATGCTTAAATTCCAACAATTTAATGATGTGCTGGATATGGTACAAAGGTATAATAACAACTAGTCAATCTTGGGAGAACCAACCGACAAAATGGCGAGGATCTCTGGAACCAAAGGGGATCAAGCAGTGGAGAAAAATAGAGTAGGCTTTGTTATGAACCAAGGAATGAAAGTTGAAGATTATTGGTATGAGGAAGTGGGAAGAGTACGTAAGGATAAGATGCCTTGTGTTGATTTTTCACGCTTTAGTGAAAAAAAACCGCTCCTAGATTGAGATGTGTGAGAGGTATTTTTCTCTCTACACGAGTATTAGACGTGTGAGAGGTTTTTAGGGTTTAGATTTTTAGGATTTAGGGTTTATTTTTAGGGTTTTTGGAGTTTCTAGGTTTTTTAGGTTTTTTAGGGTTTAGGATTTTTAAGGTTTAGAGTTTATGGTTCTTGATTTTTTTAAGGTTTAAAAAGTTATAAAAGTTATAAAACTTATAAATTACATAACTTGTATTATGTATAACTCATTAACTTAACTTGTATAATTTATAAACTTAGTTATAA
>JAOWBN010211942.1:0-13847 GCA_028565015.1 Pinguicula moranensis
TATAACCCCTCGGTCAAAAGAGGCGTTTGATAACCCCACGTAATACACACTCATTACCCAGAATTATGAATATCTCATTTAACTGAATTAATGCTATATGACTTAAGCCGATGACACAAACACAATCCATCCAGCAAGTCAAAAAGGTTGAGTCCAATATTCATGTACCTTGTACACTCATATTTCATGTGATTAAACAGATACCACATATCAATGATCTGTAAAACATGATCATGCATTAATCCATATGCTAGTCAATTTAGTCATCTAATTGTCCCTTGCTAATGACTTTTAAGACTAGGGACAAATTTAGAGTTTGATAAAATTATGGAGTATCACAATTCGAGTCCCACCAACCCAAATGATCCATAATGTAAATATCTAAAACTCAAGGAACAAAATAATTTTAGTCATCCAGTATACATGAAACTAACAAGAGCCAATGCTTTAGATCACATACCTAACAATAAAAACACGACCTTCTTCTACAAATCAGTAAGTCTGGCTAAAAAAAATCCTACATCCGCAGACTGAAAGATTCACAACGAACATGGATGGAAGAACCACAAGACGTCACTCAATGCCTAGTGGAGCATTTCACTAAACAACTCACTGCACACACCAGATTCTGGATGACTCTTTACTTCACCTCATTCCCAACCTAATTACTCCTTCTATGAAGGAGGACTTATGCAAATGACTGGAGCTGGAAGAGGTGAAACACATAGTTCACTCCATGGATAAATACACCGCCGCAGGACCTGATTGTTTCTCAGGTGCATTCTTTACATTTTGCTGGGATATTATACAACATGATATACACAAGGCCATCACTACCTTTTTTGCAGGAAGGGAACTACCTGGATCATTCACTAGCACACTTTTGTGTCTAATACCAAAAGTACAGCCACCAACTTCTTGTTCATACTACCGACCAATATGCCTGTGCAACTATATAGGCAAGATCATCACTAAATTGCTAGCATCCAGACTCAGTCTCACGCTTCCAGTTATTATTTCCCCTGAGCAAAGTGGCTTTGTAAAAGGACGGAACATCTCTGATAATATCCCATTGGCACAAGAGATGCTACATTAGCTTAATAAATCACAGGGAGGCATCAATGTGGCCCTGAAGCTAGACATGGAAAGGGCTTTTGATCGGGTATCTTGGTTTTACCTTATTAAAGTACTGAGAGCTTTTGGTTTTGCAGAGAATTTCATAGACATGATATGGAGGGTTATGTCAAACTGTGGTTTTTCTATCATAACCAATGGTGAAGTTCATGGCTTTTTCAAATCCACAAGGGGACTTAGACAAGGATACCCCCTCTCCCAGGCCTTATTCATCATTGGAGCAAAGGTTCTCTTCCAATTAAATACCTTGGAGTACCTCTCTACTCGGGAAGAAAGACATCTGCTTTATTAGCACATCTGCTCCTCAAAATCAAAGCCAAACTGGATGGCTGGAGTGCATCTTGTCTCTCCAATGAGGGGCGTCTAACCCTCATCAAACACATTCTCACAAGTATTCCCATATATCAAATCATGGTCATAAAACCGCCAACTTGGATCCTTGCCAAGATTGAAGCTATCTTCTCTGATTTTTATTCGGGATGGAGAGAAAACAAGAAAAAGTTCCACTGGAAGGCATGGAAACACATCTGCCTTCCTTTAGCTGAAGGAGGACTTGGCTGTAGAAGGCTGAAATACATGACTACATCGTTTGGAATGAAGATACGGTAGGCTTTCAGACAGGGGGAGAGTCTATGGGCACAATTCATGACAAGGAAATACTATAGAGGCAAGGACCCAGCTATAGCTCCAGCTAGAATGATGCATTCTAACTACTGGAAAAACTGGTCGAGGTAAAAGATATCATGCTAGATCATACCCTATGGTTTCTTGGCTCAGGTGAATGTAATTTTTGTTGGGACAAATGGAATCAGGAGACATTCCTTGGAGAAGTAATACTTCCTACCAATCCGAGGCTGAAGGTGAAAGATTTTATACAAAATCAACAATGGGATACATTGAAGCTACAAAAATTCCTTGACAATGCGACTGAGAGGCATTCCTATCACTTCGCGCTGCTCTTGTTGTTTATGTACGGGTGCTATGGAAACTTCTAATCATCTACATTCGGAAGGTGAGCTAGCTACAATGGTATGGCAACATTTTGATGACCTCTTCAATATCCAACCAAGTACCACAAACTTAAACTCCAGACTGGAGGCATGGTTAGCTCCTCACCCCAATGGTGCTATCAGCTACATAAGAAGAATTATTCCTCTAATAATTTGTTGGGAAGTGTGGAAACTTAGATGCAAAATAAGGTTTGAAGCTCACTCTCAAGTATCGGCTCAATTATTCACTCCTCAACAAGCCTCCTACAAGACATCATGTGCAGCACTTCATTTCCCATGCCTACAGAGCTCCTACTTCAGCAAATAATGAAAGCTCTACACATCAATATGTCATCAGGAAGCCACTACCACAACATAGAAGTGAAATTGATTTCTCCCACTGCACCACACATCAAACTCAATACCGATGGAAACTCATCAAGCACAACAGCTGGAGGAGGAGTTCTTCAAAATTCTCAAGGTATAATGCTTAAGGCCTTTGCAAATAAATACACAATCTGCTCAAGTATTGAGGCCGATACCAATGCATTATTATATGGTATACAACTCATGTCAATCCCACTGTTTCTTACAACTTGAGGTGGAGATTGACTCTGCCATTCTAGTGGAATCTCAATACACCAACAAGAACTCTCCATGGAGGATTAGAACACAAATCAGACAACTCAAACAGCTCTTGCCAGCCTTTCACAGCATCAACATTAAGCACATTTATAGGGAAGCTAACACTGCAGCAAATTCCTTGGCAAAGTGGGGGGCTTTAAATCAAAACACTATCTTTTCAACATATGAAGACCTTCCTACAACTATAGTTGACCTTCTGCAAAAAGACCAGACAACAATTTATGTTAGAAAACAAAAGCTTACCTTTCAGCAGGCACTACATCACTAAATAGCAGGACTACATGCGAAAAATCAAACGGACGCAAATTCTGATTACTTTAGGTCTCAAATCAACACAAGTATCTAAACATTCTCGTTCTTTTAACATGCATCATTCATCATGATTTGGTACAAACTAGGCTAACAACTTAGCCTAGCTTTCATGATTGTAATCTACTATTTTAGACCTTAAGACTTTCTTTTGAAAGTTTCGCCGAAGGGTCATTAAATTCCAAGATCCATCTCTAGCTCCTATCCTCATTGGAAATCAACCTTTTATTGCCATAAAAGTTAGACACCATACGTTAGGGGGCACCATAGTCGGCGACTCGAGGCACTCGTCTTGGCCCATGGTGTTAACCAATAGGAGAGACTGCGGGCTAAATTCTAGGAAAACATGGTTACACTATGTATCATGAAATACCAAAGTGGAGTGGAAGCTTTACACGAGTATGTGCATGATAAAATTTAAGGAGTTCCTAACTAAGGATCAATGCTAATTTACATAGCTTTAATAAAAGAGTAAGGAGAAAGTTATACCTTTTCTTGAAGCTTTCACAAAGTTCTTAATGGTAATCTCCTTGACAGTGCTCAAGTGACCACCTCTATGGAAGTCTATGCATGTATTTTGAGTGCTAACTCCAGAATTTGTGGTTCAAGAAGATGAGAAGAAAATTCACAAATTTTCACCACTTTACTCAAAGAGCTCTTGGGTAAAGAGAGATTCTTGAGAGGGAGCTTATGTTTCCTTTTATCAAATTTTACAAATGTATAAAATTCCTCACATGTAAAAATATCAAGGTATTTATAGAGTTAGAAATAGCCTTGAGATGCTACGTGTCCATGTTAGTGGATTAATTTTTAATCCTAACCATACATGTATACATGGTTTTGAACCACCCATGTTTTTTCCCATGGTTTTGTACAACATTCCACTCAACCTTTATATACAATTCTTTGTACATGAACACGTCATTGTATATAATCTCATTGGATATGTATCCTATGCATGTATTCTAATCGGAAGAAAATGCCTCTCTCCCATCTTGTTTCAGAAACTCCATGAGGAAAGAGGTGAGCTTAACTGGAGAAGAAATTTACATGGTAATGAACCTGATGAACTAACTGATCTTATCTTCTTTTTGCATGATGTATCCCCCAAACATGATGAGGAGGATCTGTACACATCTGAGGGAAATGCATTTGGTGCGTACATAGTAAGGTAAACTTATAAGCTGATATCTCTAATAGCGTCGTTACCTTTCTTAATAGCTAAGGCACTTCAACACACATGGAACAGGTTGGTCCCCAAAAAATCAGCATTCTAACTTGGAAACTAATAAAAAATGCACTGGCTACAATGGCTAACTTGCATGCTAGACATGTACTTCCAGAAGGACAGTATATCATGTGCACATTGTGTTACATTGTCCAGCAAACCGTGGAGCATATATTTCAAAATTGCAATGTTACCTCTCAAGTGTGTGTGGCAGCATAGGAATGGTTGTTCAAAGAAGGAGTGCCCATAGCTAATACTGATCAAGTTCCAACCCTACAAATCTTCATAGAACAAAAGCCCTCGGGTACACAGGTGAAGGCCTGGACATTTGTCCGGTTATCTACGGTGTGGACTGTATGAGGAAGCAAAAATCAGTACAATTGTATGCGGGTGGAACCAAACATCAAGCAAATATTGCTCACTACACAGAGGACAACCTGGCTTTGGCTAAAAGCACTTAGAAAGGATAGTCTATTCTTTTACTCTATGAATGTTGACGGCTAGAAACTAACTTCGTGCATAACTTACGTGAATCAGAAAGCAACAACAATTAATGGCTGAGCACGACATGAATGTCCTTCAACAGGTAGGATTGAAGCTCTCAGCCCTGTATTCACTAGCCCATCACTATATTGTGTTGCTCCACATAGTCCCAAGGTGACAAAGTTGCACGCAGCAAGGAAGAGCACATTGAAAACCCATAAATAAAATTGTGTTGATAAGTTAATGCCCATGATCACAAGTTGAGCTGTGTACCAAATTCGTGTAAGAGTTTTGATAAGTTGACAATCAGGACATTTGTGGAGACATGTACTAAAACAAAATCATGTAAGATGCAAGCTACAGGCAGATGACAGAGAAGAAAATGCAGGACAAAGGCCAATGTATCTAAGTAGCATAGTTGATTCACTGAATAGTGAATGAGGCTGAGAAGCATCCAGTACTATTGAGAAGGATATGCCATCATAGGAGCTTACCAGTTCAGGGGAAGAGAGATACATCACTAAACAGACTGTTTCACTCTGCTTTATTTTCTCTTGTTCTTTTTTTTGTAGTTTTTCTCTTTGGTTTGCTTCATTGTTTTTGTTCTTTCCTCTATACCTTTCATATACATTCCCCTTTACATATGATTGAAAATTTGGCTTTACAAAAAAATAATAATAATCAATGGCTGATGGAACTAGGCATGATCAGGGGCTCATCAACAGTGAACAATAAGGCTTAACTGTGCACAATTCTTCATATATGCAATGGAATTGATAAGTTGACAGCCATGAGTCCTTACAAAAGTGACCTCCTACTGTTGATAACAAGGAACACTAGCTGAGTTGTGAACCAACACGAAGTTTGATTTGATGACAACGGAAAAACTAGTAGAGTCATGTACCAACAGAGGGTGTGTGTAACAACTAGGATGAGCCCTGATCACAGCAAGAACTGAAAGTACTGAGATTGGTTGCCTGATATTTGAAATGTTGGAGATAGAGTACAACAAAGAGAATCTGAATGGAGGGATAGATACAAATATATTTGAAATGTTGGAGACAGAGTACAGCTAGAGCCTGAGTCTTGGTCTTTTTTTGTAGGTGTATGTCATTGATTTTGTTGCTTTTTTCACTCATGTACATATTCTTTGTAACATCCTTTTTGTTTCAATAAAAATTTGGCTCACCAAACCCCCCCTCTTCATATATCTCATATATGAAGTGTATTAACCTTCCACTAACTCTTTGGTGCATTCCAATTTAAACTCACCAATGTGATGTTTTGATTTAATACAATACATCCCACAAATTTTATATAATTATGTCTGTGACACAATAATTATATTTTAGTCCTTTTTATCTTGATAAACCAAATTTCATTATGTAAAGAAAAAGTATGTACAAAAAAGGAAGAAGAAAGAAAGAAATGAAGAAAAAGGAAATACAAAAGTACAAAGTACTCTTATGTCCACTATAAGGTATCCATTAGATGATATCTTTGAGACTGAGTTGGGTATAGCTAATCTGGTACATGGCTCACCTAGTGTTATAGTAAATCATAAAGCATCTCAGCATTCGGATCATCGTCATCATCTGCTCTTCACTAATTATATTTGAGTCCTTGAACTATAAAATACTTCAATTTGGTCCCTAAAACCCATAATTATATTTGACTCCTTGAAGAGTTTGATGTTAATGTGTACGATCCTATAGGTTCTCAATAGATTGGCAATGGACTATGATTTAACATAATCATATTACGGTTTATGAATTAAATTCTTTTAATTCTTTAATCCCTAATTCATGTCCATAGACCATGAGTGACATCTATCAATATGTCATAGTTATCGAAGTATTGAGAATAGTCATGTTAGGAAACTATCCTTTCTAGAATTAGTTCATGTGTAATACATATCCCTTTACCTTGTACATATCCCAATCTAGCATATAGAGGTTATTTGTAATCCTCTTTGATATATCCTTTATATTTTTTTGTACCGAAGATCATGATCATTGAGTATTAATTAGAAACTCTTTTCTAATCAAACTCGTACTTTGATCAAATGTTTTATCATTATCTCTTACAAGTGGCCATAAGGATATTTTCTCCTAACTATTTAAAAGTAGTGAATCCTTTATTTATCAATCACAATCCTTGCAAACTTCATATTACCACAAAACAATCCATCGTTATCCATTAACGGTGCACCTCCAAATAGAATCAAAGATTGACATCCATACTCAAAAAGTTGTGGTTATCCTTTAACGGTGTAACTTACACCTACTATCTTTTAGAGTATCTACCATTGACAATATGGTGAACTCTAGTCGGGTCTATCTAATGCACTTGTCATCTACAAGCATCTATGTTCTATCTTAGGTGTCTCTACACCATAGTTGATGAGATGAACTACTCCCTTCCAATAAAAGTGGCTTAGAACATGCTAATCTATCCGCATTAGTGATGCCCCATTTCACTAGTACTATTAGTATTGATAATATTGTTGGAATGGTCTAATCATCATACATTCTTGTGATCCACTCTAAGTTATCAATACTTGGGCTTCATTATTTGATATGCAATAAAAGCAGTAAATAAAATAAATAATGAAGAATGTTATAAATCATATGCATTATATAAAAGTATTGATACAATGGCCATAGATGATTGGCTTTAGGGCACAACACTAACAATCTCTCTGTTGTGGTTATGTAAAGGTCATGCACGCCTACAGGGATAGCAGCCAGTCAGCAAAACTGTAGGGGAACTCTTTTACACTTCTCTTAGCTCTTATCCACATCCAGGATTTCATTTGGATACCATGCAATAATAGTTGGTTATGAGGATCTAAAAATAAATCGTTAACGAGAAATAACTTAAAATCTAAAGAAAGTCTAGGGAATTCCTTCAAGATGGAAGCTACCAGACGTGTTCATTCTTCTTCAATGGGGTCCAATCATGTTTACCAAGGGTCTAGATCTTTAAAGGCCCACTACTATCGAATAGATTTAACTCTAGTCCCGTAGTGTGATTCTTCATGGCATACTTTCATGCACAAATACTTGTAGTATTCAATAATTGCAAGTGTACAAGTCGCACAAGTAATATATTAATGAAAAGGATATCAAGCCACGAGGATTATAGATGATAATCACCAAAATTAGTGAGTTCTATGCAATTTGGACAAAACAACAAAGGCGTAAGAACTAACCTACATATAAAATACGAAAAAGACTAAAATAAAGAATTGATAAATAGGGTATGCATGCAAACAATACTTATATAGAAGATATAGGGCTAGTGACTTTACCATCTAGTGAACTTAGAAGGTTTCTTTCTACGATTACTCTTTAGAGTTGTTGTATTATTATCTATCGGATTTTCCTCTCTTAGTCACTAATCTCTCTCGAGTTCAAGCAACCCTCTACGATATTTAAGCGTGCATCTCTCGAAGTCACACTTGAATACACCAAAGGCTTTGAGTTTTGGAAATTCACAAAGGTAGCAATAACCCCATAGACATTCTCATGCTTAGTGAATGTGCAAATGCTAGTTAGATACATGCAAGACAGGGAAAAGCACAATAACACCGAAAAACAATAACAACATTTTATTGTTGTTAAATATTAGAAATCAACTACCAAGTTCACAAGGGTTACATTACTCTCATTGACAAGAGTTGTAGCCCATTGTTTAAGACATTGAAAGTACACAACTAAACTCACAAGAAGCTGCATCAATGTCATAAATTAAGTTTCATGCAATACAAAAAGATATACAAAACTTAAGTTCATAGAGGCAAGAAACCCACTTGGACAAATAGGGAGTCGTCAGAGCTCCTCCTTCTCCATGACTCCTCTCCAATAATCTGCTGCCTTGTGCCCCGGATTCCAGGAAGAAATCCTCCACATAATTGCTTCTCATTCAGAGTGATAGAAAGAATTGATCCATGATTCTAGGGGGAAAACGTTCCCAGAATCGTTCTCTTTCAGATTGATAGTAAGAATTGATACGTGATTCCAAGGGGAGACATTCCAGAAAAGTTCTATTTTGCTATCTAGGAGTAAGTTAGCTTCCTCAGGAAGCTTGTGAGAGATAGCTTCATCAAAAAGTTTTGACCGAGTTAGCTTCCTTCAAAAGCTCTAGACAAGACATTTTCTCACAAGTGAGCACAATTTGGTTATTCTACATTTTACTCTACAGTTTCCTACTAAAACAGATATGTGCATCTAGACTGGGGCTGTGATTTGTTGATTTGGGGCTACAACCTTGCAATCAAATTCTTGGATTTATGGGATTTTTAGGGTCTTTTTCCTTCCTTTTCTCCAATAGGGCATTAAATGACCTGTAACTAAAAAATAAAGAGAAATGGGCATTAAAAGTATGCCCCCTATCAATATTACGCTAAATTAAACAGAAATAATCTATATTAAATAGATATAAAATTGGCTGATCATACTTATTAGACCTTGCCCTAGGAAGTAAATAGAAGGAGTTCCTCTCATGCCCTATCCCCCATGTCTCTCCCTATTGAGTGGCACTCTCTCAACAAAGTTGACTAGACACCATGGTATATCAATACCCCAAAGGAAAATGAAAACATAAACCAATACAGGCTTGCAATAATAAATATATCATGGCAGATCAATTAGCTCATAGACAAACTAAATCAAAAAGAACCATTAACATGAATAAATACAAGTAAAAAGTTCTTTCATTTTCAAAATTGACTCCACCGTTGTCACTAGGTGGGTGGCCTGTTATGCCTGTAGGAACATTCTTTCCTCCATTGAGAAAAGCCTAGATCTATATCTAGATAGAAAACAAGAATAAAAAATAAAGACAAGCTAGAGAAAAACGTGCATCACAAGGGAGACTTTGGATCTAGTGCCTACAAGGGAAGGCTTAGGGTTTAAGGTAACAAATGTGCTCCTTACATAGTGGTAATAGAACACGGGTGATGAGTTGGTTTTACACCAATTAATCAAGGTTTTTCAGCCTAACTTTTATAGGTTTCTAGAGTCTTTTGCGTGTGCTTTTAGTGCATTTCACTTGCTTTCTCTTTGCTTGCTTCTTTAGGTACCCACAAACCAATTTGTGCAAAACATTTTCAAATAGGAGAGAAAATGGTGCAAAATGGCTAAAAAAGACAAGGTTCCAGTTGCACAACCGTTCTGGCGCATGCCAAAGGTCATCAGGATGTCAGAAGCAGTAATTCTGGTGCACGCCAGAAATCCTTCCGGCGCATGCCAAAGAGGAAAATTCCAGCGCGTGAGAAGCGACTTTTGGGATTGAAATGTCTTGATTGCCCTCACTAAACCCTAATTCTATATCTATCTAATTCATCTACGTTTTCGAAAGACGACTTCACTTGTAAAGACTTTGATACTTTAGTTTCTCTCTCATCTTTAGTCCCATTTTAGAAAAACTTCATCACTTTAAAACCCTTTGATACTTTAGTTTCTCCCTTACCTTTTGTCCCTTTTGAGAGCCTCTCTCTCTAGGGTTTGGAGCATTGGATACTTTGTGAATTTATTGCAATTGAGTAAGGAGAAGAATACTTTCCCCAAATTGTAGGTTGTCCATTAAGTTGAGGATCTTTTCGTAAACTCTTGGAATTTTCCCAAATAAAAGGAGGTTTCTTTTGTACTTTTTGCTATAAATTTCTTCAGTATTGAAATGACTTTTGTCATTGCTTTACTTTGGATTATGAGTAGATAATTTGCTTGTGTGGATGTTTGAGTACAGATTGCCTATGCTAGTGATATTGGTGTTGATTTACTGTTTAGATCATGATTAAGAACTTAGGCTTGTTTACAATTCTTAATTGATTATGTATTTCCCCCCTTGTAGATTGGTCACTAATTCGGGAGAACTTAGTTAATTAGAGAACTTTGAGGATCGGTTGACCAAAACCGAGCTCTATGTTGACCATAGGTGAGAAAGTACTCAAGCCAATAACGGACAAGTGGGTTCTTAAGTCCTAGGTTAAGGCTAGTTTTCACAACTTTTGGAATTCTTTCCGTAAAATGGATCCTCGTACCTGTGGGTGCTATAAAATTGGGGACTCCTGCCATCAAACAGATCTCTATAGCCTTAGAGGATGAGCCTCTAGTTATCCAAGGGACCCTCGCCATCAAACGGATCCCACAAAGCTAGAACTTAGAACACCAAATCACAAAATAATGTAGCCAATTAAATCTCAGTCACCCATACTCTATTTCCTCTATTTGTGTTAAATCCAGAGTTACTTTTTGTTGAAGTGTTTGCAAGTCGATAAGCTTTAATCTAGATAATGACTTCAAAACCAACCATCTTTACTATTTCCTTTAGGTAAACACTAGGTTAGCTCTGACTTAAACTTAGTCACCTTGAGTCCTTCAGAAATTCAAGACGAAGGTGAACTCATTGATACTACGCTGACCTGCCCACTTGCAGATATTACTACAATATGTGTAGGGATACGCTTATTTTGTCTACATCGAGGGGCAAACATGGTAAATAAAAAGTACGAAAATATTGCTAGATTTTTCCTTCCTGGCAGTGGGGTCGGGTGCCTCATATGTGGAAAAAATGATATAATGCACGAAATATAGTGCATAAAACACAAAAAAATAGAGCAAAATGATTATTTTGCCCTCATGTTAAACACAGTGGAGGTGTGCGCCATCAAGAGGTAGACATTCACAAACTACTGCCTTTCTTCTTCTTTGCACATGGTCCATTTTCCAACTTTTTCTTGCTCTTTTCTAGGATGAATCATTTGACGTGTGATATAATGTTGGAAAGCCCCTGAAGTCTAGTTGGCAGAGTGGTTATAATCAATTTACGACCTCTACAAAGAGCGCTCGGACAATTAAGAGCTGGTCAGGCTATCATTGCTTTTCTGCACATGGTCCATCTTACAAAGTGACTTCCTCAAGAAGAGGAATGCTACAGAGCACAAATTAATCATCGCACGAACGCAATAATTTAAGGGAAATGATCATTTTGTCCCTGTGTTAAATAGGGATGCTGTGTTTAATATGAGGGCAAAATAGTCATTTATCTTAAATTCGTGCATTCGTATGGCAAAAAATTCGTGCGCTATAGCATTTTTGTCCTCAAGAAACACTGAAGGGTTTGGGATACACCATGGAAAAAACCTTTAAGTCTAGTTTCCAAAGACTTTTGGATTACTCAGATTGAACTTTTGCACAAAGAGTTATGTACGATATACTGGAAGTTGGTCAAACTACTTTGGAAGTTCAATTAACTGAGCCAAGGCCTCAAAAGTGGAGGCAGGCGCCCCATTCTTCAGAATCTTCTTTTGGCTATGAAAGAGGCATGCACCCCAATGAACATGGTGGGGTCCTTGAGTAAATCTTCTTCCTCTGCAATGAATTATGCGGGCGCCGGTAGAGACGGGTGATCGCCTTAAGAGAGTTGCATATCCTTCATGTGCACTCAGGGCAGGTACCCCAAGGTTTAGGCGGGAAACCTTATGAGACTTGGCATCTTTTCCAATAAGAGTTGAGGTGAATGACTTCAATGTAGAGGCTGGTGCGTCTAGTGACTTGGATTCTGAAATGTTTGGTAAGGCGAGTGCCTCTGGTGTAATTTTTTACCATTTTGTCTACTTAGGGCCTGTTTTGTACTATTTATTTTTTAGATTAATTTTTTCATTCTCCTTTATTTTCAGATTATTTGAAAATCAGTGTTTTAAAACCCTACTTCTCCTTCTACTTCTCTTTTTTTTCAGTCAGATTTTCCTTTTTTCAGAAGTAGGTAGGAGGTTACTTTTTTTTTCCACTTCTAATTCTAATGGCAATTTTGTAAATAAATCAAAGTTATCATACCAAATTTAACTACAAATACTATTTAATTATCTTTAAAAATTTGATTGCAAACACTTTTTTCATAATTTTTTTAATTTTTTCATAATTTTACCAAACACTAAAAAATTACAAATTAAAAGGAGAAGAAGAATCAAAATGAGAATCAAAAGGAGAAGTAAAATGAGAAATTAATTATGGGTACAAAACAGGCCCTTAATGCCAATTTCTTCACCTCTTGGTATATATCACATTAGGGCACTTTAAACACAAAATAAGGCAATAAAGTGAAATGAACAACGAAGGAGCTTGAAACAAGACAAAAGTTGGTTAAAAGGACTATGATTAGTGTTGGCCTCATTCGCAGCGCCTGGGCGGTCATCCGCATTGGTGCTGCTATGGATAGGTGTAGTGGGCAGCCACTCCCATCCGATTCGATCCGCTGCTCCATATCAATCTTGAACTTCTCCAATTACAATAATTTAAAAATTCAAGCAATGTGAGAAATTGAAAATTTATATAAAAAAAAAATTGTAAATCCCACGTATTGGCTCACAATCAAACTATTTTTACTGTGAAAGTAAAACCTAGGGAAGCAACTAAATTGTGGTCACATCCCCATTCTCTAAAATACAATATTAATGAAAATAAATCACATATCATCAAAAGAGAAATTAGCCTACTAGAATGTACATTAAATTCAAGTAATGCATGCATGGCAACAAAGGAAAACTTGCTGTAACACCACTTGTTAACTTTGGTGCATGGTATATAATAACCATATTAAAATCTAAATCATCTATTTAGACCCAATGATCTAATCCTAAATGCGGAAGAAGCCTAAATATGCGATAGATCTAATCTACAAGGATCTTGGCACTACACGCATTAAATGGAATAATTTAAATAAAACATTCTCGCCATGTAAGCACGTGAATAAACCAACTCCACATGTAACATATAAAATCCGTACGCATAACATAACCTAAAATTATAGGGAAAATTTGATTTGTTACCCTTGTAGACATCCAAACAGTCCTTGCAGAAATTTGCCTTCTTCTTCTTAACTTCGAAGCCACCAATGTTTTCAAGTTATATAAAAAACTGTACTCCAAGATTGTGGATCTCTTTTGTACTCTCAAATAATGTATAAGCCATGTAACCAAAAACTTACTTTTTAGGTGTATACTTAATCTCAACACAGAAACAAAGTTATAAAACAAGAAGAAAAACTCTCCTTTT
>JAOWBN010211953.1:0-13847 GCA_028565015.1 Pinguicula moranensis
AGCAAGTGTTATTCGGCCTGATGGTTAAGGTAAAGGTTTAGTGATTGGGAGGTTATGGGTTCGAATCCCCTTTACAACCATTCAATTTCTTTTCAAAAAACAATAATAATAAAATAATAATAATATAAACAATAAAAATTTTAAAAAATTGACGGGCTCGTTCACTAACGGGCGGGCCTAACATAATAAAATGGGTCATGCCAGGCTTGCCCGTTTACAAAAATGGACGGGCCAAGGCCTGCTTGTCTATAGAAAACAAGCATGCCGGGCTAGCCCAGCCCACCCGTTTACCTACCTCTACAAGTACACATCCCTGGTCCTTGCCATCTTAGTTGGGAGATTTGGTACGAACGAATCCTGGTTGATCAAGGAAGCTCAGTGGACATCCTTTCCTACGAAGTCATGAGCCAGATGGGCTTAGGAAAGATCCTAATGTAACCAATCATCACTCCGCTTATCGGGTTTGTGGCATGGAGGTCCAGTCCATAGGAGTCATCTAGTTACAAGTCACCCTAGGTGAAGGTACAAATACGACAAAATAGATAATCTGATTCATGGCAGTTAGGAAATCATTATACTACAATGCAATATTTAGTAGGCTCAACCTCTACCAGTTTCAAGCTATCGTTTCTACGTATCGCAAGCTCATGAAGTTTCCCCCACGGGATGGGAAAGTTGGAGGCACAAAACATTGTCCTCTCTCGGCCGTCCAAGGATGGTCATATAGTTACCAGTGACGCTCAACATTTCAAAAGGCGTGCAAAAGGTGAAAAGACAAAGAAGTCGAACCATTACAAAAAGAAACTAGAGCAGAATAATGAGGCAAGAAGATTAGTAAAAGTTCAAGGGTCATAAATATATAACCATTAAACTTGGGGGATCCATAATATAGGGTAAACATTCTGGCAAAGGCCCATCGGAAAAATCCCACCTACAAGAAAACAAGGAGCTGCAAAGTTCCCTCTAAAGAAAACGCTCATGGACCTCAGTGATCTCTCTCGAACCTACTCTGTTAGAGCTCGAGGAAGATCACCTCAAAGAAACATCCGAAGAGATCACCCCGTCCACGCATTCGAGGACTCTGCAGAAAAATGTATCCACGTGCATTCCCCACAAAAAGCCTTTTGTAGTCGCCGATAGGTCTTATCTACTTTGAGCCCCAACGAGGTGACGTTAAATAGCCTCTACAACCCGACAATAAGATAATATGCAATGGCCACCACCCACAAGTGGGCTAGACAGTACCTGTTACATCTCGAGGAAAATACCATTTCATCCCTTATAAACTCTATAAATAAACTGAGTTGGCCAGTGTAAAGAATAAGCAGTGCCAGGAGATTAAAGTTAGGACACACTAGCTCTTATTTTCATTAACACCTGTACACACGCATCGCCATAATCGTTTAGTCGCTTCGCCCCTCCGCTCCGAGAATTGTATAGTGTGAATCAAAAGAAAATATTATTTTCCCTTGGTTGCATCACTCGCAATGTGAACATAGCTAAATTCTTAAAAAGTTCGATGTCGTGTCTATTCTTGTGTTCTAGAAATCCATGCAACGATGATCAATTCAATATAATCAGAAAGATTCAAAGAACCATGACATCTTAAAAGTGGTATCATAGATTCCGTTGGGGTGATTAGGAAGTTCGCCATCGAAATCGGATGGGAAATTGTTGCAAATTCAGGAAGGGCAAAATCGAAATTGACTGGGGAATTCAATTGAGACTGGTTGCTTGAAATCTTTCAACAAAAGTCTAAGATTCAGGAGAGGTAAAGGCTGAAATTACTTGAAGAACTGCACCACTCCGCTGCATGATCGATCCTTCGAGGATTTTTGCCAACGATAAAGATCTTGGTCTATTACTTGACAAATTGAACTGATTTGTGTTTCAATCTTATAGGCATGGTGTTGAAGTATCCCACACCGGTTGTGGACCAAGGTGTGGTCCTGTTTAATAAGGAGAGACCCACCTTCACTTTGCACAAGGCCTTTTGGGGATATCACCCCGTGGGTGGGCTCAAGAAATTCTACAGTTATGGCGAATAGGAATGGAGTCAAGTGGATTGTGGTTAGCTGTTCTACACTCCTATCATATACATAATCGATTCTTCTACCTCTATGGAATGGATCTTCATTTCCTCTAATACTCGAGGGGTCATCCTGGTGGGCTGATCTGTGCCAGTTTATGACATGTCTCGGGTGTTGGGGGATGGTTTTAACTACAAAATTTTGGTCTGATAACTGGACAGGTACAAGTGTTTTAATGGATAACTTTCCCTCCATTGCAGTAGTGGCTATAAATTTAAATATAACAATGGGAGTTGCAGTTGCTGAAAGGAGTATCAGTGGGGATTGGAATAATTTATGGAGGAGACGAATCTACTCATGGGAAGATGTGGTCTTCAACGGCTTCACACTGTCTCTCGAAGTACAAGTGGTGCATGCTGCTGATACTCTTGATAAATGGAGCTGGTCATATACTGTGAGTGAAAAATATTCTACATTTTTTGCATTCCGAGTAATAGCTGCATGTGCAAGACCGATGGGATGCTTGCAAAAAACATTCTTGTGTGAAGCTTGGAGTTCTGCGGTTCCACGGAGAGTCTGTGCTTTTATTTGGAAAGTACTACAACAAAGAGTCCCGACTAGGTGGAACCTGGCAACAAGAGGTATTATGCTTGATCATGTTCTCATGATTGATGCTCTGTGTAACGATGACATTGAAACCGAGTCGCACTTATTTATTTCCTGCCATAAATCCTATCTTATATGGTCTGAATGCTACAAATGGCTTGGATTGAACTATGTTGGGTATGCAAATATCTAGTCCCATTTTTGTAAATATATGGGCTTGTGGAAGGTTGAAGAAGCTTATGGCATTGGGTCGTATGGTGCATTTGGAAGGCTAGAAATAGTGTAATATTTGAGGAGACTGATTTCTCTCACTTGGTGACACATTGTGGCATGCCAAGATATTGTGGTGGGAGTGGTTGAAGGTGTACGTTGGTGGTGTATCTAGTGAATTAATGTTTAGCGAGTGAAGTAGAGAGTCATTACTTTGTATGATATTTAGGTGAGGCTGAGCCTATATTTTATATCTATACGACAGCACAACTATACAATCTAATGGAATTTTTTTACCGGACAAAAAACAAATTGGGGTCTTATACTAATTATGGCATATATGATAGATCTTACCATACTAGTGTCAGGTATGCATTCTTATTTAACTCTCTCTGAGTCATTTTTAGGGCATTGTGCTTTTTGAAAGAATAAAATTCTGCTATTGGTGCAGATAAACCAATTTCTTGAGATATGAGGCCTGTTCTGCTCTCTATTTAGCGTTGGATCTATCCCTAACAATGCTCACGCCTAAAATTCTTCTAGTTTGTCCTACATCCATCATATTAAATGTAGATTTCAATTTCTATTTAATGTCTTGGATCTTATGTTCCGGACAACAAATATTAATAATAGCTATCATGCTTATTTCTCTACTATTTTTCGTTACAAAAGTATCAAACTTAATACAATCAAACACAGAATCAAGAAATGGGAGAACAACCTGCTATCATTCGCAGGAAGAGTAACTTTGATCAAATCTGTTTTGTCATGTTTGCCTATTTACTTCTTATCCCTTTTCAAAGCTCCTGTGCAGGTTATACAAGGAATCACAAAGCTGCTGGGAAACTTCTTATGGAAAACTAAGCAATCTCAGGCTCGCCCTATACACTGGGTCTGCTGGCATGATCTATGCAAACCTACCCAAAAAGGAGGCCTGGGTCTGAAGGACATACAGAGAACAAACAGAGCTCTTCTGGCTAAGTGGTTATGGCGCTTAAGACATGATCCTAACAGTTTATGGTGCAGAGTGATTAGGTCCAAATACCTTCATTCATCTGACCACTTGGGAGACTGGAATCTGCTCACTGCACCAAGCAACATGTCAAGCTATTGGAGGGATATCTGGGTTGCTTCCAGGGAACCTTGGCTAAATTCCAGGATCCAACTGATCACAGAAAGAGGAGACAAAACCTTGCTTTGGAATTATAACTGGATAGGGGATGGCTGTCTGGCTACCCGATTTGCTCCTCTTTATAGGCTAAGTTTACAAAAACATGCTACCATGGAGGAAGCTACCACGGAAATAGCAGGTGCTAGAGAGTGGAACCTGGTCTTCAGAAGACCCCTAAGAGGCATTGAACATCTCATGTTAGCTGATCTAATGAAGCTATTACCCTCAGCCCTCATGTCAACTGATCCGGACAACTGGCGTTGGTCTGGCCATTCATCGGGCAGGTACACTACATCCTCGGCGTATAATATTTTGGATACTAACCTTGGTTCTACAGGTAATGCAGGTTTTGTAGCAGCTTTAGCCTGGTGTAAGTTCCCACCAAAGAAGGTACAAATGTTTGTCTGGAGGTGCCTGATGCGGCGTATCCCCACGGTGGACAATCTCCTCTGCCGAGGTGTAACCATTCCCAGAATAGAACAGAGATGCATACATTATGCCTTGACAGAAGAGACGGCAACACACCTGCTCCTACTGTGTTCGAATGCTTATGAGCTATGGGCAACCACGTACTCATGGTTTGGCTTCTATTATGTTGGACATATGGAGTTCAAACAGCACTATCAATATCACATGGGCCTGATGCTCTCCAAGACAGGTCTAAATATGTGGAAAACGATATGGCACGCAGTAATCTGGACCCTTTGGCTGGAACAAAATGCCATTCGTTTTGACGACGAATCAGACCCTACACCTGCTCTTGAACGGATTAAACTGCAAACTTGGCAATGGTTGTCAGCACACAGAGAAATCTATACAGGGATCTCCATGGAGGACTGGTTCAGACATCCTCGTTACTGTTGTCCTACGTCCTTTGCGCCAGATCTTATGCTTCATCAATGAAACCCACAACCATTAGTTACGTTTGACACTCTGTTTTATTGCTTTTTGCATAGTTTAGCACGGTGAGCAGCTAGTCGCGAGGTGGCTCTCTGGCATTGTATATGGCTAAGAGCCACCTTTATCTTTTGTACTTCTTACATTTTAATACAAATCAATTACCAAAAAAAAAGTATCAAACTTAATATATTATTGTCTAGATGTTTGCTTTAATCCACAGAGAGATTTTTCTAGAAAACACTGGGCTCTTGATAATGTTGGAACCTTATGGAGATCCAGCAGAAAGCTTGTTGCTAGTGAGCTCTCTGTCCAACAAAAAAATGAGATTCTAATCCCTCTAAATAGGGGAAAGCAAAGGCATATTTAGGAAGAGTTTTCCAAGTTCCCACAAACAAGCTCAAACACATCTCTGAATGATTCATTGGTGAAAACAGTGACAAGTGGGGACACGACAACGTTGTCAAGTTGAAAACTCTCGCTCGAAATGCTAGGCTCCTTCTCAAACACATCCAAAACAGCACAGCCAATTTCTCCCATATGCAAGCAGATAACCTATTCCTTATCATCTATCACAACACCATGGGAAATATTTATGACCACCCCTTGTTCTCCAAGGGACAAGAGAACGCCTTGTTGATCATATGATGGGTTTGCTCACTCAATGCGCAGCAGAGCAGGATAAAATCAGAATCAGCAGCCCAATTTTGGATGTCAGAGTAGAATTTGTATGGAGAAGAAAGCAACTTGTTTCACTAGAGATAAGATATTGTATATGAAAATCTCCATGGAAATCCATGGAAGTCTGAGATTTAGATAAAAAATAGTGAGGTTTTCATTAATAAGTTTGCAGCAGAATAATTACAACCCATTAGTAAATGGTCTGAAACACTAGCTCCGACGATGGTGATGGAGAAGTTGCAACACATCATGCAGCTTTCTCGGTTCCCGTTAGGCTGTCTACCAAGGTAGCCACTTCCATGGTGACCGTAACTTCCTTGGTGTCTGTGAGGTTATCCGCCAAAGTTGTCATTTCCATGAACAAAGTTGTCACTACCAACAACAAAGATAGGGTGTCGTCTTGCTGGTAGTGCCAACAATGAGGATGATGTGTTGGGACTACCAACAATGAAGATGAGACTGAGATGTCGACTGAGAAGTGATCAGGAAGTGGCCTAAAACTCACTCGAGTGGACTGAATGTCGCAAAAATGTCGTTGGAATGTCAATAGAATCAGGCAGAGAGGGGGTGTTGTAAACAGGTTGTTGTAGGTATAAGTGGGTTGTTGCGACACCAAACCACAAATGTGGCTCAACAGAATGAAAAACCCAGTAGAATTAAAAGGCCCAAAATAATAAAATGCTATGGCCCAATAGAATTAAAATGTTCATGACCATAGTGCAGTAGTACGACCCAATAACAAAGTCAGACAAGTGTGGTCCATGTCCATTAATATGAGAATATCCAACAAAATTCGACCCAATAACATTGCCCAACTAAAGAATAAAAAACTAACCAAGATTTGGGCTTGGCCCAAGTTAGGACTGAATTAGGGATTGACCATGGAGCAACCTGTGCCGCAAGCAGCACAGAAAGTCTGGGTATTAGCAGGGATGACAGTCGATTCCCAAGGCTTCTTGCATCCGTTGTCTCTACGAGGAAGTTTGTGTCATAATCCCATTGAGAAGGAATCGTCGTAAGAGAATGGAAGTAATGAGGACGCCCATTGAGAAGGGATCGTCGTCTTCGGCTAACTGAAAGAAAAAGAAGATGAAGGCGAAAAGAAAAATGGTTTGGCAGTTGTACCTGAAGTAGTGTTGCTTTTGTGTTTGGACGTTTTGTTATAAATTATTAGCGTTTTGTTATATTTTGTATTAAGTTAATTCGTGAAGTAGAAGTGGTGAAAGTAGGGAAGTCGTGTTTGAATGGTACTATTAAATATGTAGAATGTTATAGAAGGCGACGGTTATGGAAATGAAGTATCTTTTCTGACATCTGATCTTTTCTCCCCTTTTCCCTCTGGTGAAGGAAAACTTTGCCCACATCCACCCTTTCTGTGACTATAAATCCTAAAAGTTTTAACTACAAGGTTAATGTTTGTTTTGTTGATCTTCTGTCTTCTCTTTTACAATCTTTTTTGCTTTTGTAGGTACTCTCATATATCCCAATGAATTTGTTTCGGGTGAAATAATTTTAGGTGACCAAGCTTTCTGTAACGAATTCACAAGAATCCGAAAACAATTGTTTACTGGAAATCGAGTTAATGTAACAGACATAGAGATAGATTAGAGAAGAAGAAGAGTGGCGGTAAGAAGAGAGATAAGCATGAATTCAGAATTCAGTTCAAACTTGCCGTTTAGGGCACAAGTTCCAACACTATTTATTGTCTCGCTAATTAAGACATTAACAACTTAAACGGAGTTACAAATTAAATCAGATTTCCACTAATAAAAACGTAATGTTCCATCTGCAGCACTTCTATCGGCAACTCACGCTTCGTCTACAGTTATAACTGCTCCTTCAACCTTTCTCTGGCTTCGATTCTTTTGGCTTCTTCGATACCATCATTATTCATTTTCGGTGGCTCTCCAGCTAATCTTTCACACCCTTTTAGCTACTCCTTCAACAGTGAAACATGGAAAACAGCATGGATTCTTGTTGCTCCTGGTAGATCCAGTTTGTAGGCCACTTCTTCTATTTTCTCCCCCACCATATAAGGACCATAGTACCACGGTGAAAGATTCATGTTCCTCCTGAACTGCAATGAATTCTGGCGGTAGGGATGTAATTTCAGATATACTTGGTCTCTAATTTTAAGCTTTCTCTATTTTTTGTTCTTGTCAGCGTTCATTTTCATTCTCTCTACACCCTTCACCAAATTCTCTTTTACCAGGCTCTGTATCTCCTCTCTTTCTCCAGAAACTCCTTGACATTGCTACCAATAGTACTAGTTGAGCAGGGCAGTGGAATATGAGGTGCTTCATATCCATAGAGGGCCTTAAATGGTGTCATCTTAGTACTGAATGTATCGTAGTATTGTACCAAAACTCTGCTAAGGGAAACCACTTACTCCAAGAGTGTGGCTTCTGGTGACAAATACTTCTCAAATAAGTCTCAAGACATCTGTTGACTCTTTCTGTCTGGTCATCTGATTGCGGATGATAGGCAAAACTGAGTGCCAGCTTAACTCCTGTAACTTTCATAAGTTCACTCCATAATTGGCTTGTGAAAACCCTGCCCCTGTCTGAGATAATCTCCTTGGGTAGCCCATGTAATCTATAGATATGATCTAGGAACACTTGTGCCACGGATTCTGCAGTGTAGGGATGATGCATAGCCACAAAGTTGCTATACTTGCTGAACCTGTCCACAATCACCATTATGAGGTGTTTACCTTTTGATTTTGGTAAACCTTCCACAAAATCCATACTGATGCTGGTCCAGGGTGAGTGAGGAATCTGCAAAGATTGCAACAATCCTGCATTCGCAGATGAATCAGCCTTGCTCACAGCACAGATCATGCAGCTCTTCACCTACTCGTCTACATCATTTTTATGACTTGGCCAATAGAAATATATCTTAATACGAGTTGCTGTTGCAGCTATTCCCTAGTGTCCCCCAATTGGTGAGCCATGTAATATAGTAATGATCTATGATCTCAGTCCAGTCCCTTCTCCTACACACAACCTCCCATTCTTCCTCAATACTCCCTCCTGCAAAACAAAATCAGGATAAGCTTCTTGATTGATCACTTTAGCTTGTAGTATGGTGGAAAAAGTTTGTCCTTGGAGTAGCTAGCAGCTACTTCAGTAATCCATCTAGCTTTTCCTTCAGAGACACTAGTTTATAGAATTCATCTCAGGGCCAAACCTCGATAGTGCATCTGCAGCTTTGTTCTCAATTCCTTTTTTATATTGAACCTCATAGTCATAGCCAAGGAGCTTGGCTATGAGCTTCTGCTAAGTCATGGTGTGCAACCTTTGCTCTAGTAAATGCTTTAATGCCTGCTGATCAGTTCATATGACGAATGGAGCTCCAATTAAATAACCGTTCCACTTCTTAACAGCCAATACCACTGCCAATAACTCTTTCTCATAAGTGGAGAGTCCTTGCTGTTTTTGGCCTAAAGACTTGCTGTAGTAAGCTATTGGTTTACCATTCTGAGTCAGTACTGCCCCAAAGCCTTGGTCGCTTGCATCAGTTTCCACAACAAATTTTTCCTGGAAGTTAGGTAGACTTAGAACAGGCGCAGAACACATAGCTTTTTTTTAGATTTTTCAGGGCTTCCTCTGCTTCATCATTCCAAATAAAAGCCTCATTCTCCAACAGCTTAGTCAGGGGTCTACTGATTGCTCCATAATCTCTAATGAACATCCTGTAATATCCGGTCAACCCCAAAAATCCCCTCAGTGATTTGAGATTGTGAGGTCTGGGCCAACTTCTCATGGCCTCTATTTTACTTGGATCAGTAGATACACCTTCGCCGGAGACAACATGACCCAAATACTCTATTGATTTCCTTCCAAACGAACACTTGGATTCATTGGCAAATAGTTCCTGCTCTCTCATAACTGTCAATACTTGCTTAAGGTGTTCCATATGATCATCCCAAGTAGCACTATAAACAAGGATATCATCGAAGAAAACTAGTACAATTTTCTTGATAAAAGCTGAAAAAATCTGATTCATGAGACACTGAAAGGTAGCAGGGGCATTGCACGACCCAAAGGGCATCACCCTGAATTCGTACTGCCCCTGATGTGTTACAAAACTGATCAAGTACCTATCATGCTCATCCATTCTTATCTGGAAGTAACCTGCTCTGAGATCCAACTGGCTAAACCATACTGATCCGTGGAGCTCATCCATTAACTCATCTATCACTGGTATTGGGAACTTACTCGTGGCTGTTAGACTGTTCAAATACCTATAATCCACACACATCCCCCATCCTCCATCCTTCTTCTTGACTAGAAAAACTGGGGATGCAAAGGGGCTGTGGCTCTTCTCAATTAATCCAGATTCTAGTAGTTCAGCAACTATTCTCTCTATTTCATCCTTTTGGTAATGGGGAGTTCGGTAGGGCACTTGCTTCTTAGGCATGGCTCCTGGTAGCAGATTTATCTTATGTTCAACACCACGTGATGGGGGTAGTGATGTAGGTTCCTGAAAAATGTCGCTGAACTCCACAAGTAATTTCTTCAATTTCGCAACATCTCCCTCCTGATATTCCTCTTTCTTTAGATCAGAGATTTGTAACTTGAAATCTTGGCTGTTTTGAAAAATAGCAGTATCCCAGCTTCCCTCCTCCACATTGGTGTAGACTTTTCCAATAGTAGTGACCAGACCACTCTTGATTAATCGGCTCATCTTATGGGCTGAGATCACCTTCAGTTCTTGATTCTCTTTGCATGCTTAGCCATCCTTGATGATAGTTACTATCATGTTATTATAATCGTAGAGGACTGAGCCATGATCCCTAAGCCAGTCTCCACCAAGAATTAGATCATAGTTATGTAGGGGAAAAGTCCTCGGATGGCATACAAAATTTCCCCCCTGCATTGCCCAAACTAAATTCTTTCATCCCACTTCACTGACTCTTTTCTTTCCATCAGCCACCTCCACTGTCATAGGATGCACGTACTCCAGTTCACATTTCACTCTATCTACCAACTTTTGATCCACAAAATAATGATCCCGCTGTCAAATAAGGATATGTATGGGATTCTCCTTAAACATGCCTTTAACTCTGTAAGTGTTAGTATTGCTACTACCACTGATAGCATTGACTGAGAGATTACCTTCCGGAATTCCACTCTCCTCTCCTGTTATTTCTGGGCAAAACTCATCTCCTTGCACTTCAGTGATGATATGAGCCACATTAGAATCAGTCATTATAGCAAAAAAATTGGTTGCACAGCGATGACCTGGGACAGAAGGTGCGCCACATTTGAAGCAAAGTTTCTTCTCAAACCTTTCCTTCAGTTCTGCATCTGTAATAAACTCTCTTTTCCTTCTTAGGACCAGTCACAATCTTATTCTTGACCACATGCTATTGAGGAGGTCCCTGGCGGTTAGCTGGTCTAATACTCATTCTCTGGAAAGCTCCATCCATAATCTTGTCTACCAAATGCTTCACTTTCCTCTCTTGCTTTTTGGCTGAAGCTATAGCTTGGAGTAAGGTAGGAGGGTTGTTTGAGTGCACTGCAGACCTCAGCTCAAACTGCAAGCTGCCAATGAGCTTCTCCTTGTAGAAGAGTTCTCCAAATTCCGGGTAAGCCATAGCTACAGAGGTCACTAAAGGATCAAATATTCTCAATAATTCTTGTAGAGACTCCTGAGGAGCCTGCTTGAGGCACATGAACTCTTCTAGTAAATTGTTAGGATCGTCATTGTCAAATCTAATCATCACAGCCGCAATAAACCGGTCCCAATCAGAAGGTTTTGAATGCCTTAAGCTATAAAACCATTCATCAGCATCTCCCTCAAAGTGTAGCCTAGCAAACTCCACTTTCTCATATTCCTTAATCCCAGTATAGATAGAAAAATAAGCTCCACATCTCTCAACCCACGAACGAGGTTTAATCCCATTAAACCTCAAAAAATTAGTATATGGCATTTTAGTCTTCATCCATCATTGAGTCATCATATTCGTATTCACCAGTTTCACTCCCTCTAGAGTCAGTATAAGGAACATGTTGCATATTAGTATTAAGGCGAGATCCCATACCTAAAGTACCAGCATTCTTCTCAGGTGGTTCTCCTAATATAGATTTGTGTGCATTCTTCTTGTGAAATACCTCCATCATATAGTTCATCTGTTTCTCCATCCGTTGTTGGAATAATATCATAGCCTGCTCCGACCTCTCGGATTGAGATTTGAACCATTCACTATTATCATGAAGTACGCTAGTGATCTGATCTAAGTGTAGATTCCTAAACTCGACCTCCTACTCTAGATCACCAGTAGTTTGACCTGTGTCTATATCGGTTGGTCGAGTAGGTTTAATAATCTTCTTCCCTGAGCTCACTTCCAGCCTTAGGCGACTGGCTTCATCACTTACTTCATTCACAGTAGATTGAGACATGGTATTTACTCGAATCTGGAGACACCTTCCTTTTCGTTTAGCTATTGTGTTTCTTCTTTAGATCTCAATCAACCTGGCTCTGATACCAGTTGTAACGAATTCACAAGAATCCGAAACAATGGTTTACTGGAAATCGAGTTAATGTAACAGACATAGAGATAGAGTAGAGAAGAAGAAGAACGGCGGTAAGAACAGAGATAAGCAGGAATTCAAAATTCACTTCAAACTTGCCATTTAGGGCACGAGTTCCAACACTATTTATAGTTTCGCTAATTAGGACATTAACAACTTAAACAGAATTACAACTTAAACCGGATTTCCACTAATAAAAACGTAATGTTCCATTTTCAACACTTCTATCGGCAACTCACGCTTCATCTATAGTTATAACTGCTCCTTCAACCTTTCTCTGCCTTCGATTCTTTTGGCTTCTTCTAGAAGTGATGCCACATCCTCTGAAATCTGGGAGTAGATCTGAGACATTCGTTATACTTTCACCTATGGGTTTTTTCAAGTACCGAGCATGGGTCCAATGCTGGGACCGATGGTGGCCTTGGGGTGGTTCGGTGGGATAGCGGGGGAACTTTCGTTCATATGGAGTGATAGAGAATGGGTACACGTTGGCTCACATTGCTTAGAATATCAATGTTTATGGGAGCACTGCAAACAAGAGACACGGAGCTAGATTGGGGATTTTAAAACCGAGTTTGAAAGATCTCGGGCGGAACAGGTGCTAACATTTCATCAATTATAAGAGCTTCAGAAATGCACTCTTCAACAGATGGAATTGGTGGAGATTGTAGTTGCACGACTGCAACAGGTGGAGTGTTCTTCTTCTCTGTTGGTGTAGCTTATTAGCCAAATGGAGTCTATATTGTTATTGATAGGTCAGTAGTTGGGGCATCTACAATCCTTCATGTCATCCTTTAACCAGTCTGCTCAGGTAGCGCATTGTGAGGCGTATGTGCAACGGTTTATTGCATTGGCGTCCTTCCATCGGGTGTATTCCTACGAGTTGCTGAAGCTGCCTTAACATGTTCATTGGATGAGCTGATTGAAGGCAACTTTCCCATTTGTGATGAATTTTCCTACTTAATCTAGTGTTTGTGTATAACTCGTAGGATAATAGCTGTGTTCCTAGGGCTATGTTTTCCAAGTTTAGGTGCCCAGGTGCTATCGTTACTGTAGGTATGCGTGTTTTAGGTGTGGTAATTGTGTTTGGAGGGTTCATTTTCCTGGAACTTTCCAGCAACATGATGTTCAGATATGTGTGTATATATATATATATATATAAATGGACTAAATCCAGTAGCTGAAAGTGTTCCTTATTGCTTCTTGAGACTGTTATATGTGCTGGTTTGGTTTTTGTTTGGATGGATCTAATTAAGGTATTTATGTTTTTCAAATTCTGGTTAGATAGGCTTATCTGATAGTATCAGACAATTCCTTGGTCAGCAAAATTGGGAGGAGTCGTGTTTGTCTTGCTTTGGACGAGTCATGTGGCAAGACCGATATGGGTGTAGGGTCGTTTATGGGTTCTTGACGGTGGTTTGCAGGTTTTGTATGGGATGAAACTGTACGAATAATATGCATAGGTTATACGGAAACCATTTGTTGTTTTCTTTGTCCAGACATTGTTGCTGGGTAGAGATAAATAGCCTTCGGAAGAAATCATAATGTTCTGTAGAGAAAATTAAGGTTCATATTTTTGGGACTACGATTAGAACGGATCTAACAGACAAAACCTAACTACGAACGAATCTTGAACACAAACGGATCGCATTCGGTACCTGTTTGATGCGGAAGCGTCTCTGGATCGTAGTCTCCTGGATTGAATTGATCACG
>JAOWBN010211964.1:0-13847 GCA_028565015.1 Pinguicula moranensis
GTATTAACATGTACAAAATGAAATGGAAAAATATTGAGATTCAATAAAATACAAAAAGTTTCTAGCTCGTCTCTTCATGGTATCGGAGCCATTCCCAGCTTCACGGCTTTACGTTCGTTCCTGACTCTATTCAAGCTTCCGCCCAATTCTTCTCTGTTTCATTATCTTGCCTTTAATGAAGTACAATTTCTGTATCCACTCCTTACAATTCTCTCTTTCTCTCTGAACTTCCCTCATTTCTCTGTCAAAATCTTCTTCTCACTCACTAAACCTGTTTTTCCTTCAACGCCTCAGCTGCGAATCAGCTTCTTCCTAAATCTGTCTCTCGATTCCTTCACCCTTATCCTTCTTTTTTTGGTTTATCCTCCCACTCTCATTCTCTTTTTACCCCACAATCAGCAACATCACCTTCAACATCTTCCTCTTCTCCTTCCCACGTTAACACTCTTACACTCTCAACTATGTCTCTTTCACAAAATCCACCAACATCTCCTTCACCGATTTCCCTAACCTATGCCGAATTCGCACATTTAGTAACTATCAAACTCACACCCTCAAATTACTTATTTTGGCATAATCAAGTGAGCCGCCTACTTCAAAATCATGGATTGCTCCAATATGTTGATGGCACTATTCAGCCCCCATCTCAATTTGATCCCACAGATACCACAAAAACAACTAAAGAATACCTGTTATGGCAAACAATTGATCAGAGTCTTCACTCTCTTCTTATCTCCTCTCTCACTGAAGATGCTCATGGCGTCATCACAGGCAAAGATACGGCCATGGCTGTATGGAAAGCTCTCAAAGAAGAATTTGGTAGTACAGGACCTTCTCACGAACTGGGTCTCCGGGACCAACTTCAAAATCTTCAGAAAGGAGATCTCACTGTCAAAGAATTCTCCAGACAGTTTCTGATGCTTACTGATCGGCTAGCTGCACTTGGAAAACCAGCTTCTTCCCTTGATCAAAGCCATTGGTATCTCCGTGGTCTTGGACCAGATTTCGCAGCCTTCACGGGATCTCAGTTATCTCAAGATCCATTACCAACTGTCCGTGAAATCATCAGCCGCGCAGAAAATTTTGAAGCTCTCTATCGCCGGACTCTTTCTCCAGTGGCTCCAGCTGTTGCCTTTGTCGCCGAAACAACAGTTAAAACACCCTCAATCACCCTAACTTCATCACCATCTTCAATACTTGGTCCGCCACCTCTGACCCTTCCTTCCAACCTTCCCCGAGCCCCTGCTCAGCCTCAGTTCTCAGATCCTACCAGTCAGCAAGCCTTCCCCACTTCTTCTCCAGAACCATATTATCAAGGAGCCGACAGAGGACGTGACCGTGGTAGAGGTTTTCGCCAACCCCGGTGTCAGATTTGTGGAGGAAACGGCCATTTTGCAGACGCTTGTCACTCCCGGTATTCTTCTCTGATGTTCTCTAGAGGTGCTTCTCAGGCTAATTTGACCACCGTAAATACCGGCGCTGGAGTCGGCTACTCATCAGGGCATAGCGACGGCAATTTCCGATTTCACTCCGTCGCCCCGACTGCACACAGGCCGCTACTTGGATATCAGCCTCAAATCGGGCCTATTCATTTACCCCCAAATCCTACTGGGCCAATTCTGGAGCAACAACTTATTGGGCCTCCTTATTCATTTCTTAGTCATACATCACCTGCTGGGCCTATTCTTGGACAACAACCTATTGGGCCACTTCCAAATCAAGTCCCACCAGCAGCAGCCCACTTCGGTATAGGGCATTCTTCGGGTCAATCTCCGCCATGGTTTGTCGGTTCTTCTACTATTCCTCCGATTGGCAGTATTCCCGGACCATCACCTGCTCCTTCTTCACACGGTGTTACTTCCTACAGCCCCACAGTCTTTGATTGGTACATGGATTCAGGCGCTTCAGCCCATATGACCTCATCGGCTTCATCTCTTGATCATACCACCCCTTATGCAGGTACATCCTGTGTCATTGTTGGAAACGGCACCCCTTTATCCATCACTCACATTGGTGCTCATCATATTACTCCAAATCTACCATTATTTGATGTTTTAGTAGTCCCTGCATTAACCAAAAATTTATTATCCATAAGTAAATTAACTTCTGATCTCTATATTGCGGTTACTTTCATTGATAATTGTTTTATTATCCAGAGTCGTCATACAGGGGAAGTGATGGCAACCGGTCGACGTGATGGTGGATTGTATGTCCTAGAACGTTCTATTCCTGCTTTTATTACTTCACTTCATGCTAGATCATTGCACGGTTCTTTTGACACGTGGCATGCTCGACTAGGTCATTCATCAGCCACTGTAATTTTGCTTTTAAACCGACAAAAACGTATTTTGCTCCCCGCTCCCCCCTCCCCTCATCTTTGTATATCATGCCAAAAAGCTAAAAGTCATCGCTTGCCATTTTGTCAAAATGATAAACGTGCCTCTAAGCCTTTAGCCTTAGTCCATTGTGATCTTTGGGGGCCTTCCCCTCTTTTGTCTAAACATGGTTATCGTTATTATGTTATTTTTATCGATGACTATTCAAGATTTACATGGTTTTACCCGCTAAAATATAAATCTGATTTTTTCGAAATTTTTCTTCATTATCATACTTTTGTTGAAAAACACTTTCAAACTTCTTTACAAATCTTCCAAAGTGATGGTGGTACAGAATTTACAAATTATCGTTTTCAAACATATCTTCAAACTCATGGCATTCACCATCAAATGTCATGCCCTTACACTCCAGCTCAAAATGGCCGAGCTGAACGAAAACATCGCCATATCACTGAAATGGGGCTTACTCTTCTTTTTCACTCCAATGTTCCTCTCTCTTATTGGGTAGATGCTTTTACCACAGCCACTTACATTATCAACCGATTGCCATCACCCCTGTTGGCTGGTATTTCTCCCTTTGAACTCTTATACCATTCACCACCCTCTTATGACCATTTTCACCCGTTCGGCTGTAGAGTCTTCCCGTGTCTACGAGACTATGCTCCCAATAAATTCTCTCTTCGAAGTACACCATGTCTGTTCCTAGGGTATAGTGTGTCTCATAAGGGATTTAGATGCTTAGATCTCACTACCTCTCGTCTCTATATCAGTCGCCATGCCAAATTTGATGAAACCCTTTTTCCCTTTCAAACTTCTTCGACTACTAACTCTTCTCTAGAAAATTTAGATATTTCTACCTTTTTTGAACCTCCATCCTCTATTCCTTCTTCATCCCCAACCATTACTTCACCCTCTTCTCCCCCTTCAAATCCTTGTTCTATCTGCCCCCCACCTCCTACTTTATATCCTACTTCCTGTCCTTCCATATCTTCACCTACTCCTTTGATAACTGATTCTGACATTTCCTCTCCCGATACACCCTCCACAACCACTACTCCTCCACGTCTAAATACCCACCCCATGACGACTCGAGCTAAAGCAGGAATTTTTCGCCCAAAACTCGTTGCTGATGTTTGCACCATAGCACCTTCTAGCCTTCTCTCTGCCCTTATCACTCACACTGAACCTAGAAGTTTCAAATCTGCCATTAAACATCCTGCTTGGATCTCCGCAATGAATGAAGAGATAAATGCTCTCCACCATAACAATACCTGGGAACTAGTTCCCCGACCAGCTCATACAAATGTTGTCGGTTCTAAATGGGTCTTTCGTACCAAATATCTCCCGGATGGATCTATTGAAAGGCTCAAAGCTCGACTTGTTGCTCGTGGCTACACACAGATACCTGGTCTAGATTATTTTGACACATTCAGCCCTGTTGTTAAAGCTACTACTGTCCGGACAATTCTCTCTCTTGCTGTCTCTCACAAATGGCCCCTTCGACAATTAGATGTCAAAAATGCCTTTCTCAATGGCTATCTTACAGAAGATGTCTATATGGAGCAACCACCAGGCTATGTTGATCCTTTATATCCTGATCATGTATGTCATCTTAAAAAGGCTCTATATGGTCTAAAACAAGCACCGCGTGCTTGGTTTGAACGTTTCAGCACTTTTCTCGCCTCTCTCCATTTTACATGCAGTCGTGCTGACACATCATTATTCATTTATAACAACAAGAAAGATTTTATTTACCTTCTTCTTTATGTTGACGATATCCTCATCACTGGCAGTAATCCCACTCTTCTCGCTCATCTTATTCAGCAACTACACCAGGAATTTGCCCTCAAAGATCTCGGTCACCCTACTTATTTTCTTGGTCTGGAAGCCACATTTACTGACGAAGGCTTATTTCTTAGTCAACTTAAGTATGCTCGAGATATTCTCTCACGGGCTCAGCTTCTTGATTCTCGTCCAGTTGGCACGCCCATGGTTGTATCTCACTATCTTTCCTCTGAAGGTGATCCTTTAGTTGATCCAACCATGTACCGCTCACTCGTTGGTGCACTTCAATACTTGACAATAACTCGACCAGATTTAACTTATGCAGTAAATTCAGTCAGTCAACACATGCATGCTCCTACCAATTTGCACTTTCATGCTGTAAAGAGAATCCTCCGTTATGTCAAAGGCACACTTACAATGGGACTTCACTTCACACACTCCTCAGACAACAACTCGATAACAGCCTTTTCTGATGCAGACTGGGCAGGCTGTCCTGATACTCGACGCTCGACTTCTGGCTATGCCATATTTCTTGGTTCTCATCTCATCTCCTGGAGTGCCAAGAAACAACCTACCGTCTCTCGTTCCAGTTGTGAATCTGAATATCGTGCTTTAGCAGATACAGCAGCAGAGGTTCTTTGGCTTCAACATCTTTTACAAGATCTTCATATCCCGATGACGCAGCCTCCCCTTCTTCTGTGCGACAACAAGAGTGCTATTTTCTTAAGTACAAATCCAATATCTCATAAAAGAGCAAAACA
Source organism: Pinguicula moranensis (assembly GCA_028565015.1). Classification (NCBI taxonomy): domain Eukaryota; kingdom Viridiplantae; phylum Streptophyta; class Magnoliopsida; order Lamiales; family Lentibulariaceae; genus Pinguicula; species Pinguicula moranensis. Next base: position 4,883 of record JAOWBN010211964.1, read on the forward strand.
TGTTGAACTTGATTATCACTTTATTCAAGAAAAAGTCTTAAATGGTACTCTTCGAACTCAGTTCATCTCCTCTCACCATCAAGTTGCAGATATGTTCACAAAAAGCTTGCCTCGGAACTTGTTTGAGTATTTTCGCTTCAAGCTTCACGTCGTCCATAATCCTACGCTCAGCTTGCGGGGGGTTGAAGACCACACTACAAGCCCATCATCATTCAATTCAACCCCATCTCGCACAAGCCCAAATTCAAGAAGTCTCCCGAATGAAATAGAATGAGAAGTCTCCAGAGACACACTGATACGGCATGTGACCAAATCCAGAAAAGCTGCACAAAGGACTATTCTAGATATTAGAAACAAATATATAAATGTATTAACATGTACAAAATGAAATGGAAAAATATTGAGATTCAATAAAATACAAAAAGTTTCTAGCTCGTCTCTTCAGTTGGTTTCTTGAACCCAGATAGAGTTTCATTTCTAAATTCCTACACTTAATTTAGTAAAATGGTGAATTGAGAACGTTCCTATGGAACGGAACCACTCACGTAGACATGCTGTTTTTCAGCTCCGAGGTATTGCCAAAATGTTTTCCAGTGAGATGACATTGGCTTCGGCTTGGATTCATTTGCTGGCTGTTGATCTTTTCGCCGCAAGGTTTCTCTCTCTCTCTCTGGACACATGGAGCACTCGCTCATGCACACATAACATGTTACCTTCTTCTACCTGGGTGTGTGTTGCTGATTCTTGCATCTTCCGTGAAACCAGGCAGATTTACTTCGATGGGTTGCAGAACAATGTGGAGATAAAGCATTCGGTTTGTCTTTGCCTTTTGTTTTGTCCCATAGGAATCTTTGTTCATTTCTTTACAAAAACTCTATCCAGAAGCAGAGGAGAAACCGCAGCTGGTATTCAGCCTCTTAAGAAGTAACCCTTTGGAGATTACTCATCCAACTCTTTGTAAAGTTTCACATTTTTTCAAAGAAATTCAAGATGGGATATTGTATAGTCGTTCCTGTTGTGTTGTAACTATCAGAAAGCGCAGCCGCCATTGTTCAACTTGGTCCAATTATTCATTATTTAACTGCAAATCCCCATACTAATCCTGGATCATAATTCATCCGACGGTAACCATAGAATATTCCTTGATAGATCACCAACTAGTAATTCGAACAAGCCAGAGTTTCGTTAACTTTATTCCTTCTCTTCGCTAATGGCGGCCCTTGCCACCTTCACTCTGGTAAGCACTCATCAACTGAGGCGGAGCTGGGGACCAGGATCCCGAAAAAAACAAACAAACAAATTTTATATACATTTTCTAATTTTTTTGGCCCCCGCCATTTTAATGACCCAGCCTATTTGTTTATTTTGCCCCAACGGTCAGCGGGCCTAGCCCGCAGCACCAAGGGCCAAGCCCATGCCCCAATCCACGAGTAATCACCAGTGGGCAGTGGCAGTGACGACTGATTTCTCTTCGACTCAAGCCCCAATCTGAATTTGATTCCATCCTATCTGCTTCCAGCTTCCGACCATCTGATTTCTCGAAATTCTCCAGTCTTCGCCGCGCCGTCGCCTGCTGCCCGCCTCCCACGGAAGATAAAGTGGATTCTTTAACCTTGTCTGATTGCCCTAGTTCTTATTAGGTTAGGGTTTTTTTTCCTCTGATTGTTCTTGGCTCACATTCTAATTTTTGAATCTGATGACCGATTCCATCCCAATTCCCATCCCATCAGCAATTCTTCCTTTTTATAATTTTTAATAGCACCAGTTGGAGACAGATTGTTCACATTTGAATAAAGGGAAACCTGAGCATGTCGCATTAAGTTATTTTTTTGGGTAATCAGGGTATCCGACTACCGACTAATTTCCTGGGATCCATGTATGGCCCCCACACATGGATCGGTTCAATCTCGGGTTGGAGAGGTGGATATCCGTCCCGGGGACGTGGCCCTGATGTTATGTGGATCCAGCAGGATTCGAACCCCAGACCACTTGACAAGTCAGGTGGTAAGGCGCTCCCCACCGGGATAACCCTCAGGGTTTCACATTAAGTTATTTGATTCCTCCTGAAACAAAAAATATATTTAACTTGGATGGTTATAGAGCCAAGCCTAAATTACATTCATCTACGGAATACAGGGCAATGTAATAGCTTATACATGCTTCTTTTGAGTTGCTCCTGCAGCTTCACTGGGTTATGGCCTCTCTGGTTTGCACATCTTTTATCTAAGAGTAAGGCTCAGTTATGCTCCATAGATTATGTCTCGTGATTTAAACATGGAAGAGGGCAAACATAAGGACTTGTTTTAACTTGTTTATTTATGCTACATAAACCATATTGTAATCAGAAGAAACAGGGGCGGAGCCAGATGGGGGGCCCAAATTTTTTCGGTTTGAACAAAGAGTGTCAGTCTGGTCAGGCGGTAGAAACTGAAATAGTTAAAATAAATCGAATCAATATATTATAATTATATTAAAGAATTATAAATATATATATATAAATATATATATAATATTATAAAAAAACTAAAAGATTCAAAATAAGTTAAATCAACCAATTTGGTTGACTACCAATCCATGAAATGTGAACCTGTAAAAATTATTTATATTAAAAAATTATAAAATTTGTATGTATAATTAAAAACTAATCAATCCACAGTAAATTTTGTATTCAAATTTATAAAATGTAATCCAAGTTCAATGGTCTTATATTACTACTTCAAAGTAGTCATCTCGGGTTCAAAATTCAAATCCCATCAAAACTATTTTTTCTTTCGTTATTTTTAAAAAAAATGTTATGGAGGCTGTGGGAATCGAACCCGTGCTCTTTTGCCTAAAAACATGGGACTCTGCCACCTCAACCAAACAAATCATATGTATAAAATCAAAACAAGTTTAGATATAAGGGGGACCAAATAGCAAAAACAATTTATATTACACATATTATAATTTTTTTTTAAAATTTTGGGGGGCATGGCATCCTTGGTCCCCCTTGGCTCCGCCAGAAGAAATCTGGCTTCTCTTCGACTCATTTCTAGAGAATACTCATCTCCTACAAGCGTAGATAGGCTTAATAGCTAGACTGAACGATTATGGTGAATTGTAATTAGAATCATATCCTTCTAGTTGAATTGTTGTTTTGGTGAATTGTTGTTTGACTAGGCCTGACAATGTGAAGAAGAATTTTTGTCAAGCCTTATTCTTGGCCGACCTAATGCTGAATTTTCTTGGAATGAAGGAATCACTAATGCCTTTATAGCTCATTGATTTACTCGAACAGATGAGATTCGATTCAATCCAACCCAATGCCTTTACCTTGAAAAAACATTTCGGCCCCCTCAGTAAAAATCCAAGCTCCGCACCTGTCGTCAATGCGGAACGACGACAATAACCTGAGCCAATTGTCATGGACGGCAACTACAGAATGCGGGTTCCTTACGAGATGAAACAAGGGCAGTCCAGGCATTTTCACAGGCTCGCCTCTGGGCTGAACATGGAGGTCATCTTCCAAAAGGCAACGACAAGAAAGACGAGGAATCTCGGAAGCCACCTTTGGTATTCGTCCATGGAAGTTTTCATGCGGCGTGTGTAACAAACCCCTCAGCTAGCATTACTGAAGAATGGGGCGACAAGAGGAAAGATCCTTCAGACGCAGGGAGAAAAGCCAGACCGTGTCCACTGAGTTGAAAGGAGGAAGAATAGTTGAATTGGAGGAGCTGGAAACAGAGTAACCGTTATTTCTGTATTTCTGTTAATTGAGTCTGTTTTCAAGTCGTGTTGTTTTCTTAAAGAGTCGTGCTGTTCTTTGTTTCGAATAGACCTAGTCGCTGAGTCCGTTCCTTAATTTCCATCAAGTAGGCTTAGTCATTGATTCAGTTATAGAGTCGTGCACAGTGCACCAAAAATCAGGGAGAAGTGCTATTGGGAAGAAATCGTGGGAAAGTGCAGAAAAAGGGAAATCTGATTGTATTTAAATACTGCCATATATCTGTACAAGGATATGATATGAATGAAAAGTCTTCTTCTTCCTGAAATTCTTCTTCTTCTCCTCCACTCAGACTCTGAATTTTCTTTCCATTCCTCAAATTAGCCGTAACAATCTTCTGGCTTGTTACAAGTGGTATCAGAGCCGTACGATTCCCCACACTACCATACACCATGACCCGAAACTTACACCCTCAAGCTAACCCCACACCTCATGATAAAAACCAGCCACCACCTTCCCCTGTTTCACCACTAGACAAAAACCAATATGCCGATGTGTTACAGGGAAAAAGACCTGACATGTCATCCACCCCTGAGCACCCACAATGCTTTCAAACACGCGCTATTCCCCCCGCATTGATGGAAAAAAATTGTAGAAACTCTACACGCTTCTTTGTCCATCCATGAGACCAACACCCAACGAAAATTTGATGAGATGAACCAGAAAATGTTTCCTATCCAACAAGAGATTCTCCAAAAATTGAGCCCCCAGCCTGCTCGATCAACCCCATTCGGCTCTAATTCCTCAATTTTAAGGGAGCCGCCACCTCGAGCTCCACTTATCCATCCTCCTCATCAACCCGGTGACAATTTCCCTCCCTTTTTTCCCCACACAGTAGCCTATCCTGAATCTGATCGCGATGATTTCAATAGAGGGCATCGTTACAAAATGCCCTTTATGGATTTCCCAAGTTTTAATGGTATGCAACCAAGATCTTGGATTGAGCGCAGCACTGCATTTTTTTCCATCTATACCGGTATTGCGTATACAGAGAGAATAGATTTTGCATGAGTTCACTTCGAAGGACCTACTGACACTTGGTATCGCAGTTTGGTCTATTCTAAACCCACTACTTGGTATGCTTTCACTGCTGATGTATTGATCCGTTTTGATACGGAAAATCGAGGAAACCTCTTGGAAGATTTTATGTGTTTAAACAACGAGATGATGAAATTTTACAAGAAGTACTCGAACGGTTTGATACAATGGTTACCTCCGTTCAAGTCCACTATCCCCAATTTGATGAGATGTTCTATAAGGAGAAATTTGTAGGCTGCTTGAAGCCTTCTGTCATCGCTGCCATTCAAGCACAACACCCCAGTGAATGCTCTCCTCACTCAACTCACAAAAGTAGCACCCCCAAGGCAGTCTTATCTTCCGAGGAATCCACCACTTCGCGTCACCTCTCCTGCTCTACCAGATAGACCTAAACAGCTCGCCCTTCCACCTCCTAAACGCAAATTCATCACTGAGGCTGAGATGAAGGAGAGGATAGACAAGAGATTATGCTTCAAGTGTGGCAGCCCGTTTGTTCCAGGACACCAGTGCTTCACTAAGATGTATTCTATGACCAGTGAGGCCATACCTGACATAGGTTCCACAAGCTATGCTCTAGACACCCCAGATGATGCTGTAGATACTGAGGATCAGGGTTGTCCAGCAGATGGTACGCTTTCAATTAATGCAATTTGTGGACAATCTACATTCACTACTTATAGAGTACAGGGGCGATACAGGGGTCAACCTCTCCATATTTTATTTGATAGTGGCAGTTCACATTGTTTTGTGGATGAGAAATACTGCCAGAAGTTCCATTATAAGGTTGCAGATACCAGCCTATGCAGGTTGAAGTTGCAGATGGTGCCAGGCAAGTAAGTCATACCTACTGTCCTGACTTTACATGGACTATGCAAGGATTGCAGTTTACTTGTGGCCCTCGCACATTTCCACTACACAGCTATGATCTTATCCTAGGTGGCGATTGATTATGTCTCCATGGCCCCATCCTCTATGATTATGATACAATGAACATCACATTGAGTAAGGATGGAAATCGCATCCAAGTCCAAGAAGCTAACAACTCCTCTGAATTACATTTGATATCTGCTGATCAAATGACTAGATTAATCCTCAGTGGCGTGGCTGTGGTTATTGGCCGAGTTTTTTCATTGGATGCCAATGAAGGAGAAGCCTGTATACGGGCTGATATTCTTAACATAGAAGCCAATACATCTACAACTCACTCCTTGTTGTATGATTCGGGAGGCCATAACATCTCTATCCCAAAAACAAAGTCCCATATTCCAGCTGAATTTGCATGGCAATTACAACGCCTGCTGGAATCTTATGCTGAAATTTTCCATGAGCCAACTAGCTTACCACCAAAGAGGGATGTGGAACATGGTATCACACTACTTCTTGGTGCCACAACCAAACGCCAAGCCCCCTATCGCACTCCCCACTATCACAAGGATGAGATAGAATACATTGTGCAGGAGCTGCTGGCTTCGGGTCTAATCAGACGAAGTCATAGTCCGTTTGCTTCCCCTGTTCTCTTAGTCAAGAAAAAAGATGGAGGTTGGAGAATGTGTGTCGATTACAGACACCTCAATAGCGTCACGGTCAAAAGTAAGTTTCCAATTCCAGTTATTGATGAGCTCTTAGATGAATTACACGGAGCAGTTTTTTAGCAAGTTAAATCTTCATTCCGGATATTTCCAAATCGGAATGAAGGAGCAAGATACCTACATGAACAGTTTCATCACACACCATGGCCAGTTTGAGTTTCTTGTGATGCGCTTTGGCCTATGAAATGCTCTTGCTACTTTTTAAAGTCTCATGAACAAAATTTTTTCATCTTACACTAGAAGATTTGTTTTGGTGTTCTTTGATGATATCTTGGTTTATAGCAAGTCATGGGAAGAGCACCTTCAACATCTCTCTCAGGTTTTGTCCATAATGCGCCTTCATCAGCTATATGCCAAATCATCAAAGTGTTCATTTGGTAAGACATCACTAGATTACTTGGGGCATGTGATCACGGCTGAAGGTGTAGCTACAGACCCTGATAAAATCTCTGCCATGGTGAATTGGCCCAGGCCTTCTAATCTAAAATATTTAAGAGGGTTTCTTGGTCTAACCGGGTACTACAGGAAAGCAATAAGAGATCATGGTACCATCAGCAAACCCATCACTCAACTCCTCAAAAAAGATTCATTTTTCTGGAATCCAGAAGCTGAACATGCTTGGAAGAAGTTGCAGCAAGCTATGACCTCTACCCCTGTGTTGGCACTTCCCAACTTCAACCACACTTTTGTTCTCGAAACGGATGCCAGTGACAAGGGCGTAGGTGCTGTTTTAACACAAGGTGGTCGCCCTATTGCCTCTTTTAGCCATGCTTTTGGACAGAAACAACTCAGCTTGTCCACTTATGAAAAAGAGCTGTTAGCTATTGTCCTTGCAGTCAAGAAGTGGATAGGCTACATCCAAGGTCAGTCTTTTATCATTAAAACTGATCAACAGGCTATTAAACACATACTTGAGCAGCGCCTCCATACCATACTTCAACATAAACTAGCAGCCAAGTTGTTGGGATTGGATTACACGGTTCAATACAGGAAAGGGGTTGAGAACAAAGATGTGGATGCTCTCTTTCGCTTTGGCCCTGAGCTGTCTGTTTCTTGCCACATAATCACCACTGGCAGGGCTGATTGGATAACTGATATCCTCCAAAGTTACTCCACTGACCAGCACCTCAAGGCTATCATCCAAGGAAAAGCCATAAATCAGGATTCATACCCTAACTACCAGCTGATCCAGGGACTGTTGTGAAGAAAAGGGAGGATCTGCATTGGCCAGGATACTTCCCTGAAGCAACGTATTATCAGAACTCTTCATGATTCCCCCATAGGAGGCTACTCGGGAATCCAGGTCACCACCAACAAGGTACGCCTCTACTTTAGTTGGTCAGGGATGAAAAAAGACATTGCGGACTGGATTGGAAGTTGTGACATATGTGTCACTTGTAAACCTGACTCTTCTGCTCATGCCGGCCTCTTGCAACCCTTGGAGATAGCTCCATCTCCATGGACTAGTATTAGCATGGATTTCATAGACAATTTACCCAAATCAGATGGCAAATCAGTGGTGTTAGTGGTTGTTGATTGCTTTAGCAAATATGCTCACTTTTTGGGCATCTCTCATCCTTAATCTTCTGCATCGATAGCTAAATTGTTTGTCGATCAGATTTACAGACTCCACGGATTACCATCACAGATTGTTTCAGACCGAGATGCTATTTTTACTAGCTCCTTCTGGCAGGAGATTATGAAACTCGCAGGAGTCCACTTAGCCACCAATTCTTCATACCATCCTCAATCTGATGGTCAGACAGAGCGAGTAAATCGGTGCTTAGAGAATTATGTTCGTTGTATGTGTTCACTCAAACCACACTCCTGGTTTTGATGGCTATCACTTGCAGAATTCTGGTACAACACCTCATATCACATGATGCTGCTCATCTCCCAATTCCTCTATTGCCGGTCACAAATGGAGGTGCTCTCAATGAATTCTTCAACCAAAGACAAGAGACGCAGGAACTTTTATAACAAAATTTATTGATGGCTCAACACAGGATGAAATGGTATGCTGACAAGTCAAGGGTGGAAAGACAATTTCAGGTAGGTGATGAGGTATTCCTTAAACTTCACCCATATAGGCAGAATAGCATTCAGTTCAGGAAGAACTTGAAACTCTCCCCCCGTTTCTACGGACCATTCAAAGTGCTGGATAAGATTGGCCATGTTGCCTACAGACTCGACCTACCCCCATCATCAAAGATACATCCAGTCTTCCACGTTTCTCTCCTCAAAACCAAACTGAAACAGAGAGAACTTCCATCCAAAACCCTACCACACTTACTGCCAGATGAAAGTTTCAACATAGAACCCATTCAGTTCTTGGGCACTCGCTCTGTTCCGGGCAAAAAGGGTGAGACAAAACATGGCTTAGTCCAGTGGACGGGTTGTACTCCAAATCAAGCTACCTGGGAAGATCTCACATATATCAGACAACAAAACCCTGGGTTATATCCTTGGGGGCAAGGATTTCAAAAAAGGGAGGGTATTGTAACAAACCCCTCAGCTATTATTACTGAAGAATGGGGCGACAAGAGGAAAAGATCCGCCAGACACAAGGAGAAAG
>JAOWBN010211975.1:0-13847 GCA_028565015.1 Pinguicula moranensis
AAAGATTCTCGCACGGGTAACCTTGATGCTCCCCATAGAGGCACCTCATTACACACTTGTGGGGCTAGAAAAGGGGAAAAACTCACGAGGGACTAATACCCCCTCGCAAGGGAGCACATTACACCCTCATTTGAAGTATCTCATGGGAAACTATCATGGAGGCATTGCATTCCCCAAAATGAAGAACGACGAACTTCATTCGAGGTTTCACATGGAAAACCTTGATGGAAGCTTTGCACAACCCCAACCACAATGTTCGCCATGAAAAGTTTCATAGGTTCCATTCTCTTTCTAAAATAATAAATGGAATGATGGGGAAAGCCCAGTATATTGTTACCACAATGTTTTTGCAGACTTGTGTGTGAAAGGTGAACAATAGAACTAGCTACTCAAAATATTCAAAAGAAGTACAAACAACAAGATTGAAGGGTAGTACTCACAACAAAAGATCCTGACTAATCCTACCTACGAAACATATACCAAGACAGATAAAAAGGAGTACGATCAAGTGGCTCGATTTCTAAAATTCCCAAAAATTTGAAATTTGGACCAAGCATAAAATCGAGCCTATAAACATGTTTAATTCAAGTTCTATATGAGGGTTATAGCCGGACTTACCTTGATTTCGCTGGAAAATCTAAGAACCCGTGGAGAATTTGAAATCCTCGAAGTTCACGCAATCTCCAATTGAGGAGATCTCTACCAAGTTCACTCCTTGGCTAGATGAAGAGGCAGCTAGACCATACTAATTTCTATCAACCTCGTTGCCGGATGAATTCACGGCGTCGGATTCGATAGAAGCGTGAAGTTACCGAAGACAGAAATCTCTCATTTTTTTCTTTCGACCAAATAAACATGAGATAATAAGAAACTTATCTCATTTGGGCTTTTAAGCCCATTTGAGCTTTATTTGATTGATTCGAGCCCCATTGCAAAATAACTAGTTGGGTTTAATCTCATTAAGCCAAATTACATTAAATTGCAATTTAATTTAGTTTAAGTCCCACCAAAAATCAATTAGCTCTCATCCGTAAAATTCGTCAATTATGTCTCACATAATTAACTATTAATTCTTCAGTTTGCTAGATAGAGCGATCCAGTAGCATCCATATCTAAATCGGTAATAAATTAATCTTATTAATTTATAAATCATAAACGGCATCTAGCAATGCATTATGATCTAATTTAATATAGATACATCGTGATCCTTTAATTTTATTTAGTATTAATTCTTTCATCACTTAATATCTAATAATTAGTGTCAAGCATAGGAATGTATCATCTTAGACCATTAATTACTTTCTTAATATTTCAGTAAATAATTGTTAATATGTGACTATCCCATAATCACAAATGCATGCATAATAATTATTACTGCATCAAGGGGCCCAAGGATATTAATAATCTTATCCAGGATGAGATGGACAAACGTATTATCTTGATATTGCATAACTTCCAGCATGAATCGTGCATACTCGAAAAATTTACCTTTATCACCCATCGGTCAAAAGAGGCGTTTGATAACCTTACGTAATGCACATTGATCACCCAGAATTATGAATATCTCAGATAACTGAATTAATACTATATGACTTTGCAATATAGGTCTAGTCCAATATTCATGTATCCTGTACACTCATATTTCATGTGATTTAATAGATAACTCGTATCAATATCTATGAAACATGATCATGCATTAATCCACATGCTAGTCGATTTAGTCATCTAGTTGTTCCTGTTAAGTGTGTGAAATTACCAAACTGTCTAATATGATTTGTAATTGTGAAATTACAAGATTACCCTTATTAAAATTCTAATCAGGACCATTGATATGTTTGTTGATCGTGCGGCTACGGTATATGTAATCAGAATCCGTGTGCTTTGATTTGATTCATTTTAGCCCTTGACAATTGTTAATCTAACGATCTGCATGTAATTTCAATAAACACATTCTTGTAAGATCTGAACCATTGATGTTAAATGTTATCGGATGTCTATATTGAATCGATATGTGAGAAATAATCTCAGTCGTTCAAAGAAGGACAGATCTGACGGTCGAAATCGGGACTTATCAAGGAGAGACGTTAATCGTTCGATTCATCATATTTGACGGACAAGATTGCAAGATGGAGGGGATATAAAAGCTTTAGCTATCTCGATCGACACACTTTCGACAAATAAGTTTCTCTTACTACATCGATTCTCTCTCAGCTTCTCTCATTCCTCTCGAGGATTCTATGGCAAAACCTCTGGTTTTCCGACTTCCAAAGTGGTTTTAGGCTCTTTTAGGGGTCTAATTGAAGGAGGTGACATGTTGTCACCATAGATCTGCAGGAAATTGTTCTTGTAGTTTCATTATATTTTGAGGTGTGGTTGTTTAGGGTTTCAAGGTTGTATTTGCGGATATTACATTGTTTTGTGGTTGAAAGAAAAGTAATAAGAGTAGTGAGACTCCAGATTTGGAGCTCCAATGTGGATTAGCTGAGGGTTAAGTTTCTTGGTGAACCATGGGAATTAAACCCGGTGTTTTTAATACTTTTGTCATTATTTTACTAAATCTTGTTGAAGTTACTAACAAGATATTAAGTGTTCAAGAAAACTAGTCCGAGATCTAAATTCCAACAGTGATATCAGAGATAGGTTGGCGGAGATGGTCGGCATCTCGAGCTACACAGTGAGAGCAAAAACGGATTTAAGGAGAGGCTCAAGGTGCTTGAGCGAAGCATTCTGCAGCAATCTTGAAACAGTAGATCCAGGTCTCTCTACGAAAGAAGCTCTAAGTGAGAAGTAAATCTCACATCCCTAACATTGTTAGGGTGGTGAGCATTCTTGTTACGATTTGTCTTTCAATTTATGCATTACGATTGTGGTGATTCTGCTGCATGCACTTCTAGATCCTAGATCTAGGAGCTCTGTTTAAGGCTTGTAGCCTATTTTAGAAACTGTGGCCACTGCATTTGGGGCTATTTATCACTTCATCAAACTGTGAAGGCTGGCCGCCTATTCTGTGACTACGTGAATTAGGGCTTCTAGTGTTGTGCTTATTGAGCCAAATTGGTAGCTACATCGTTTCTGTTTGAGATTGTGCATGTTGCTATTGGTGTGACATATTGTCCTATTTAATACTAACCCTAAGATCTAGATTCTGAACATTATTCTGAAGTATTTGATTAAAGAAGTCATAAAAGAATGACTACTAAGATTGAAATTAACATGTTCGATGGGAAAGGTGATTTTAATGGGTGGAGTAAAAGAATGAAAGCTCTTCTGACACATAACAAGGTTCATTATGCTTTGATATCTAATATTACTAAATGGCCTGCTGATATTCAGAAAAGGGGACAAGAAGTTAAGGAAGAGGCATATAACTTGATAATCCTTAACTTGTCTGATTCTGTTCTTAGGAAAGTTGATGTGGATGAAAATCCTCTAACTATTTGGAATAAACTGAATTCTGTGTATGCTTCAAAAACCACTACAAATCTGATATTTGTTAAAAGTTCTTTGTTCTCTTTTAGAATGGATCCTAGCAAAAACATAGATGACAATTTAGGGGAGTTCTTTAAACTGAATCATATTTTAATGGGCACAGAACATGAGCTAGATGATGATGGTATATCTATGATTTTGTTGATTTCATTAACTGAGGACTATGTGGTAGTCAATAATGCATTACAGTATTTCGGCGTGGTCCCTAAGATTGAAATCACAATGTCAGGTTTACAATCCAGGGAACTAGAACTCAAAAACTTGAAAGTCAAAACAATGCATTGTTTGTTAAAAATAGCAAATCTGACCTAGCTGAAAACAAGAAAAGCAAGCAGAACTATAAGATGAATAATGATGGCAAAGATAAAAACAAGAAGCTTAAGGAACAAAGAGTCTGACATCAATGTAATAAGCAAGGTCATATTAAAAGAACTATTTCTAGTTAAAAAGAGAATTAGCTGAGAAAAAAGAACTAAATATAGTTGCAGGTAAGCAAGATATGGAAGAAGAAGAAGTTCTCCATGTTTTTGAATGTTTATCTAAAGCATTAAATATATCTGATATTTCTTAAAGTGAAGAATGGGTATTAGATACAGGCTGCACTTATCATATGTGTCCACACAAAGTCTGTTTTTGTGTGTTAAATGAGTCTAAAAGGGGTGTGGTATTCACAGGAAATCATAACATATATGCAGTAGAAGGTTCAGGGTCTGTCAACTTACAATTATGTGATGAAAGACAAGTATGCATGTCTGTTGTAAGATACATACCTGAATTAAAAAGAAACTTGATTTCTTTAGGTGCACTAGAAGAAACTGACTGCTCTTTTCATTGTGAAAATGGAATATTAAATATTTTAAAAAATGGCCAAATAGTATTGCCTGCAAAAAGGAAAAACATACTCTATTTTTTACAAGGAAAACATTTAAATCCATTGATGAGGGTGCATTAACTATATTTGCTACAGAAAATACAAAATTGTGGCACTTGAGATTATGTCATAAAGGTTTGACTATTTTGCATTCCATAGGAAGTCTAGGAAAGCATGGCATATCTCATCTTGAATTCAGTGAGATTATGTCCATGCAAAGATGAGGGCTTTTATAGGAGCCAAGGTCTTCCAAACTGAACTTAGTGTAAGCATCTCCTGATCTGAGTAAAGAGTAGAAGAAAATTCCAGAATTCTTTCATAGGCGGTCTTGACGGTATATTTTCCATTAGCTTTATAATTGAAAGAGTATCTGTCCATACCGTTTAGAAGGTGAATATCTTGCAGCAATAGAGACAAATTAGCTGTTCAGAAACTCTTAGGGGCCTTCTCTACATCCACTGCCAAGAGGATGAATCCCTACAAACTCAAAGAGTAGAGCATTTTGATGAGTTGTGGTTCTTAAAAGTCTTGGGAAAAGATGTGCTAGAGGATTTTCTAGCAACCAGTGGTCCTTCCAAAATCTGATGGCAGAACCTGAACCAGTTTTTGGCCTAATGGAATTGATGAACCAATCTGAGTTAAGGACTTGTTGAATGTTATTCCACTAAGAAGAAGCATGAGCTATCCCCTTTTTTTTGCCAAGTTGAATCATGGATGATGTAGGACTGAAAAGCTCTCTCAATTTCCTAATTGAAAGGCAACCTTTTGATTCATATTTTGACCTCAAGTTTTTGATAGCTAGATCAACTTCTCCTGAAAGTATACGCACCCCCTCATTAAAAGCTTTCAAGTCTCTAACTCCAAACCCGCCTTTGGATACTGAAGTAGTCATCTTATTCCAAGACACCCAGTGGACATTTTTGTGCTCATTGCTACCATTCCCAAAAAAGGTTCTCAATGTTTTGTTCAGCTTGAGAATGATTGATTATGGGGATTTCATGAAGGAGAAGAAGTGAGTTGGTAGGGCATTTAGAACTGAGGTCATAAGAATTAACTTCCCTCCTGAGGATATATGTCTGTGATCCCAAGAGTAAGCTGGGTGTATAGTTGCCTGTCAATTCCATATGAAAACATTAATATAACCTTGGATAAACTCTATAAATAGGTTGATTAGCAAATGACAAAAATAATCAATTATTGAAGAATACAGTCGAGTATACTTAATCTTATTTCTTTGTAGCTCTTTTGTTTGAGAGTTGTATGGTGTAAAAATTGAGGAAATAGTGAAGCACACACATTTCGTGGTTTCATCACATATACAGCAAAAGGATCTGGCCAACCCTTACCCTACACGTCATATTTATTTACAAGGAGTGACGGCACTCGACAAAACAAAAGGAATCGTAGGTGGCTCTCATTCGTCTCAATCCCTTTGTACACAATGGCAAAACCACAACAAGTAGCTGAACTCATCAGGGCTTCCCTCTAATGACTAGGCCATTCCAAATCCCAACAAGCGATGAAAGTTTCACTAGGACACAAACCTCTCAAGGAGGTGCTCGTACTCGAACACTATATGGCGATAGGTGGTTCGCAAGGGAGGCAAACAACTAAGGCCCTCCATTATGTTCGTTACCATACTTTGTAGGTCGCTCACTTCCTGTTGGACATGTGAGAGGTGTTCTCCAGCTTTCTTAAGGCGATCCGGGTATTGGTGCTTCCAACATGGGCATCCCTGTCTATCCTGAACTTCTCTACACATGCGTTTGAACTCCTTGGCCAATAACGATTTCAAGCCTTCCAACTGCCCAAATTTTCATTGTGAAATCAAGGAAAGCCATAGTTATGGAATTAGGAGAAAATGACAAGGAATGAGTTCCAAAGACATTTTGCAAAGCCCCAAGTGGGGAAAGGAAAATGAGAAAAGGGTAATTATAGGCTCAGGGATTCTATGCCCGACTACTTTTTGGCTCCCAAAGCAACTTAGGAAATGTTGCTACTCTCAAAAAAGGTTACGGGGATGTCCACCATTAAGTTCACCAAAATTGGAAAAGGACAAACTAAAATTAACATTGAGCAACTTGGAACCCGCAAAGCATCAAAGGGCTAAGTGGCAGTGCCTTAAACTAGTTGCATGGGTTTTTTAAAATGAGCCATGCCGCGGAAGGAAGGTTTCTCGAAGTTAAACTCCCCGAAAAGTTCCCCCCGTCAACAAGTCATGCTAAAATGATTGATATCCAGTCATGTTAAGACTAAAAGGCAAGTAGCATGACCTCCAAGAATGCTGAAATAATAAAGGATAAACACAAGTCTACATCCGAAATAATGTTCCCAGGAAAAAAAATCAACATGCGAGTAAGAAGACAAAAATCTTTGACTCTTTATTTTTCTTCTCTTTCGCACTCCGAGGATGCTTCACAAAAATGACCTCCATAGAAGGAAACACAGGAGACAACATTGTCATTGGATAAATAAGGCCAGCCAAGCCATCTAGAGTGGCATCCCAGGTGTCCACAAGCAGATGGGAGATAGCCTTGGTGAGACACCTGCATCAGGGGTTGCGACCTCGACAACCATGGGTCAGGGGAAGTTTGGACAGGTTGAGAGGTGGGAGACTGGAACACCTCAATATTTTCCTCCAAAAGCTTGAAGAATCATCTCCTTAGCATATTTTCAGCTACAATCAAAAAGCAAGAATGAATAAGCATTCAAAGCAAAACAATCTCAATATTGTACGCAAAAGCAGAGGCCTGGTGTATAAAGGAGGCGTGCCAATGCTAGGATCTCCTCATTCATTTACACTCAACCTTTAGACATGTACTTGCAAATACTTAAAGCAATATCCTTGGGAAGAACCATGCAATTAGGCTTGTCCAACTTGACTATTTTGCACCATGAGTTTGTAAAAGATAAGGTGAAGGAAGAAGAACGATGAATGAAGAAGAAATAGTTTGTCCAATTCCCATAGGAGGAAATAAAGTGCAACATTATCTTCATCCCCGGATGAGGATGAAGATACACCTCCCTTTTGTTTTTATCCTTTGAGGATGAGTTAATAGTATCCCGAAAGAAGTCAAAAAACTCTCCAAGACCAGGCTTTGTGGATAGGATATGGAACAAAATAAGAAACACAATGAAGTGGTTATACGCATTTAGGATTAATTGGAAAGAGGCTATATAACAAGGTTGGAAGAAGGCGCGAAAATTGGGCCTTGAACACGGTGGCACACCCATTTAGATCTTGAAGAACTACCCATATGGGAAGTAGAAACAACAAAGGGCAAGCCGATCGGAGTACCACTCTGATCCCCAACTTTGGACCTTGACTGCCATCCATGCAGCCAGCCGACAAAAGTCTTACTTGAACCCCCAAATTGACCTGATTTCACCATAATACAAGTACTACAATAATATGGCTGGGAAATGCGGCAAAATGTTAAACAAAGAAGTCAGGAACGACAAAACATACTTGAAAATTGAATCGGTGAATGATGGCGGATAAAGGGAATACACAGGAGGAAAGCAAACTGAAAAAAGAAATTGAAACGCCACAAAAGCTTGATGAAAAAGTGCGAAAAGTGAATGAAAGATCAAGGGCTATATATTTAAAACCCTTGAATTTTTGGGATTCATTAAGTAATGGGTCCAGTTGTCGCCTAGAGAAGAAATCGACAAAGTACCTAGGCTACCTCGAGGACTAATTGCACCTCGAAGGTTCCACCTTGTGCCTCCACACACGGACAAAGGGGAACTACCACGTACAAATGACAAGTTCCTTTAGTGTAGGCATATGCATTCCCCAATAAAGACTTGATAGGTGCCGCCTGACAAGCTTATCCTTTTTGAGACATTGATAGAATAGATAATGAATGACGACACCATCCACAAGTGGTTTGTATGTTTTTTTTGTTAAGCCAAATTCAATATAATAGAAAAATGTTTATGTACATGATAAGAAAATAATAAAAGCAAAAGAGGCCAAAAAAGTAGAGAAACAAGAATAAAAGGAGAAAAAAAAGACTCGATGTAGGATGTGTGAACGGTTTTTCGTCAGGCCTTGCCCATTGTGCTTTCTTCAAGAGACCCATGTGTACACAATCCCTAATGTCCTCAACATTGAATCAACCATGTTGTTGTTCAGGTGGTGTTACCTCAAGTGGTGTTTGCTTTATAGCTATTGCTGATAAATGCCTCAAAAAATGTCTTGATTGTCAACTTATTGAATTCATTACAAATATTTAGTACACAACTCAGCTTGTTATTCATAGGCATCAACTTATTAGCAATTAGAATTGTATGTAGAGGCAACGACTTAGCTATCCTCATATCTATACACAGCTCAGTTGCTTGAGCTTGTGTTTACCACTTGAGGGATATCTGTCAGCACCAAGATGTAGTGATTTGTTGTGTGGAGGATTGGGTATTGTGGATCTACTTTTTGAAAGTCATATACACAGTTTCCTACACTATCCAGTCTGAGGGTGAGTAGGGTAATGTCTTCCCTGTTCGTATTGCTCTTAGCCAAGACCAGGTTGTCCGTTGTATTCTTTGTACCATTTTGTGAATGATGGGTTTGATATTGTTGAAACAGCAAGTATTCCTTGCTTCCCATACTGTCCACGTCATTGAAAGCCAGATTCATATCCAAGCATCCTTGTTAGTCTATTGTGGTTTTGCTGAATATTATGCTTTGATGTTGGTACTTGAGTACCAGTATTTGGTTGGTCATCAATGAGGTGTAGCCATTGTTGTATTGCCTTCCACACCTGCTTAGTAATCGTACAATCTTGGAACAAATGTTTGAGGGTCTCTATGCTAGTATTACATAGTGTGCAATTGTCTTCTTGACTTCAGAAATGATGTTCCTTTTGTATAATTTATCCTTGATAGGAAAAGCATTTTGGATTAGTTTTACTGCAAATATAATTATTTTTTTAGGGGCTTACATGCTCCATAGATAGTTTGTTTCCTCCAGGTGTAGGTCTGTGAAACAGTGTGCAGTAGAGGATGTGATTTTGGCATATGCAGCCTTCACAGTCTACAGTCCTGGTGGATTATATTCATAGGTGTAAACGTCCATCCCATATTGTTGTGATCTAGCATCATGCAAGAAGGATATGAGGTTAGTTAGTGTTCAAAATCCCTCAGTTCTTTCCTCTAAGACCATATCTAGTTCCTCTCTTTCCATCTCATGAATCCGCTATACTGATTCTTTCTGCATAGCAATCATGTACAGTCGGGTAAGTGGCTGATAAGGAAATATTTTGGTACCACTTATCCCTCCCGAATTCTACTCCTTAACATCCGAGTCTGACTGACATATTGCTGATGAACAATCTGTTGTTTAGAGAATCTAACAAACTAGTTCACTATCTGGAGGCATATGTGCTACCTTTTCTTTTACCTCTGTGTCTGTGCAGTTGTGTTACCGGTTTACTAAGTTTTATGAGTTCTCCAATTGAGAGCAGACCCTCAGTAAGAAAGATAAGAAACGCTAGGTGAATAAAGTTGAGCAAACGCTTATCTCTTTGTGTATCTCTTTCCCCTGAGAATTGTAAAGTGTCAATCAAGGAATCGATAAAGAGCACACAAGCACCATTCGCATATTTTCTTGGTTTCATCACAAATAAATAAATTTCAAGTATACGAACAATTCATTATGAGCCGAGGTATGCACTAGCAATTTGTTAGGATTAATTTCCGGACCCGACCCGACATCACATTACTGGTATAATATTGTCCGCTCTGGGCCGAAGCCCTCACGGTTTTGTTCTTAGGGTTTTACCCCTAAAAGGCCTTATACCAAGTAATGTGATGTCGGGTCGGGTCCGGAAATTAATCCTAACAGTTCTCTCATTTACAATCCACGTGGGACAATTTACAATCTTTGTTCGCATACAACAAAAACAAAAACAAAAACGAATCCAAACCAAATTCGAATCCAAAAAAAAAAATGACATAAAAAATCAAATCCGATCCGTGCCCACCCCAACCTAAGACATCTGGCCGCCGGTGGGTTACATTTTTTAACTGTGGTTCCTTCCAAATCGACCCCGAATTTGGCTATTTTTGATTTTGGGATTTTCAATTTTTGGTTACAAAGTTTGGAGGTTGAATCTAGGATTTCTTAGATCTAGCTCCCTTCATTTCAATATAAACCAAATATGGTTCTGTAGTCTTCTGTTTTCGAGTTAGGGTTTCAACTATAGGGTTTTTGATAGTTTAGTTAATCTTTCATATATAGAGTGGGAATCTATAAGTTTCAGCTTCGTTTTTCCGTCCCTTATTTATATGCAGACAAATTCTTTGCAATTCTCTTCAGTTAAGGAATTAGGGTTTGCCCGATTCCAAATTTTAGGGTTGGAAATTGGGGTTTAGGTTTTAGGGTTAATATTTATTTTTCTTCATTTTATTTCTATAAACACTTCTAGTATACCTTGATTTGTACCAGATTGGGCACTGGCCAATATCTCGCTATAGGTGCTATATATTGACGAATTCTGTGTTCTGAACTTTATGTTTAGCATTTCTGAAATTTCTGTTGTGTTTTACAAAGTAGGGTAAATTATGCTTATGTACAAAGTAGGTTAATTTATATTCATGGTTTTTTTATGAATGCTACATCTGTAAATTGTGGATTTTGCGTTTAGAAATGCTTAGTACATTATTCATTTGCCATAATATGAGCCTCTTTTCGTAGTTCATAAGAAACATGTACCATTCACACTTCCTGTCCACCATTGCAATCATTTTTTGTATGTTGCAACTTGTGTGTGAATTTTTTAGAATGGATGAGAATGAAAAATTTGGTTATAAAGCACCACCTGTAGAATAACATTCCTAAACAAGTGGCGTTCTTGGAAATCTAACTAAAGTCAACGACCGTACCTGCTTTGAGAACCTAATAATGCATTACCAAGTATTTAGGCGGTTGTGTAAGACCTTGCGGAGGAAAAGGGCTTAAGGGATGATCAGTATGTGTCGCCTGAGATGAAGACTGTCGTTTTTCTAAGAGCATTAGCGTATCACAAAAATAAAAGGATGCTGAGGTTTTATTTCCAAAGGTCTGGTTACACAATCAGCCATTATTTCGCTGAGGTGCTTAATGTTGTGATTTATATGAAGGATAAGTTTCTTGACACACCTAAGGTTGTCCCCGATGACTACGCCGATAGACATTGGAGTTGCTTCAATGTACAATGACTTTAATTGTTTTACCTTTTTCTTGCATTAAAGTTTCACTCATTAATTAACTTTTATTATATTTGGGCAGGGATGCTTGGTGCAATTGACGGGATATACATCGAGGTTCACGCACCTGTGGACGTCCAACCACGCTACAAAACAAGGCTGGGACACATTGCAACTAATGTGTCGTGTCATGGATGGTAATTTTTTTGTACATCTTCATAGTTTTGGATGGTTTTGCAGCTGATGGGAGAGTTTTGCAAGATGCTCTAACAAGGAGAGACAGTGTTGGGCGTGCCCGAAGGTAATGCATGATGAAATAGGTTTAATGTAAAATAACAAATGAAGAACTTAACAGTTTTAAGTATCTCATTGTTGTGCATTGCACGTCTTACTACTGTTGAGATTGTGCCTACCAAAATGCATAAGGTTTTCTCACTCCATACCGTGCAACACGGTATCACTTCAAATAGGGGGTCCTGGTAACAGACAACCCCAAAACCCGAAGGAGTTTTTTTAACATGAATCATGCAACAACTAGGAGTATCATTATACTACCACTTGAACAGGAATTCTCGGGCTACAACTCTCCGTAGAATGGCGTCCACCTGAATAGCAAGGTCTCCAATTCTGTCACGGTTACACTTGATATGTGAGCAAATATTATTGCTTTTCCTAGGTCCACCCTCATAGTTTGAGTCCTACTCTCCCTAGGGACACCTTTGGTGCCTGAGGAGCACTTCTACACCACTTCTACACACCATGCCACTGTAGTCCTTGTACTATTACTGAACCTTCAACTGGAGGTCCAATGGAATTGCAATGGCATATTCCTTCACATCAACTTAGGCTTATGCGTCATGCTTTCCTTCAAGCTAACCCACCCTTGCACAGTTACAGGCGATACTATCTGCAGCCTAACTTATCATATGCGTAGATGTTGGGAAAACATAACACTCTGCCGGTGCAAGTTTGATTGGGTCCTCGTGGAGGTAAGTTATCTGCCACTTTCTTCATCTCTAATTTCCCTAAAAACTGTTCGGCTTTGTGGAGTTTACAGATATAGTGGATATGCCGATGCTTAGCTCTTAGCTAAACCAAGTATGGTTTGGAAACTACAAGATATGTGCTAACCTGGCTAAGTATCCACATTAGACATCCACTGCATCTCTACATGTAAAATCTACCACTAAGTTGGAACAGATTTCAATTAAATTTGGCAAGCCTCAATAGGGACAGTCATCTACTGCTAGAGGTGTAGTTCGGCCAACACCAACTACTGTATTGAAATCAAAGGATATGTCTCGGCCAGTACCCTTAGCTTGTACCCAATATATTCGAAAGATCAAAAGTTCTAAAAGAAATCTACCCTGTCTTGAAGTGGCAAAGGTGGGTGTTCTAAGGGATAAGAATGGTCTCAATGAGTTTCAAATTGCAATAAAGAGAGAAGGGTACACTAGTCTTATAGTGAGCTCCCTCGGTTCTGGCAGGATAGTGTTATGGGAATGGGCGAATTGTAACATGGAAACTCTGATTACAACTTATCAGAAATGGTTATCTCACTGGCTTGAAACACCTCTGACTAATTGGGATATGGATCAGCATAATATCTGTACAATGAGACAGCTCTCGATTAGGATAGATGGCATTCCTATCTCAGTGTGAGAAGACCCAATTATCAGAGAGATTGGAAGTGTATTGGGGAAAGTAATTAAAGTAGATGAAGCAACAACGAATTGTTTCTCTCTGGATGCAGCTCTGGTACTAATTGAAATTAGTACTGATAGGCAGATTGCTCACATGATTAAAGTGATTATTGGTAATCAATTTTATTCTCTGTATGTTCATGAGGTCAGAGGAATGCAGGAAACTACCTAAGCCTGGCTTTGATTATCGTTAACCTCAACTTCATCAGACAATTCTACAAGCTATGGATCAGATATATGTGCTTCTTATAATGACCAGGAATTAACAGTCAACAACCTAACTCAACTACATTACACAGAGATTACTAGCACGCTTGGAATGAAGGAAGGGGGTAGGATGGTGACAACACAAGTATGTGAGGTTGGACATGAATCTAATATGTCTCCCCTGCTCAATAAATCGAAGAGTCTAGTATCTTGGAGCCTCTTCAAATTGGCTTATGGACAATGAGCAATTCCTCTTGCTCTGACATTCCCTGTAGAAAAATCAGATCACCTTTCGCTATGGAGGAAATTGTTGCCCAAAGGAAGAGGAATCCTTCAAAAGACATAATAAGTGGGAGTCCTATTGTGGCTACATTTCAATAGGAATC
>JAOWBN010211986.1:0-25765 GCA_028565015.1 Pinguicula moranensis
TGGCTCACCTGTGTGTACTGTTCGAACGAGGGTAAAATAGACTTTTCCAACTACAAAATCTTAACCCAGTCGCGTAGCCGCGCGTAAACTTTTCTCGGGGGCAGTGGGGTTTTTTCGGATTGTACAGGGGGTAAAGTAGCTCTTTTGAAAGTACAAGGGAGTAAGTTGGCTAATAGTTATAGTACAGGGGGGCTAATGGCCTTTTACTCCTTATCGACACCCATGGTGGTAAGGTTACTAAACCCAAAGAAAGAATAATTACGTCATATTCAAGACGATGAAGAGATATTTGGTCCTGAAGTACCATTTTTCAGTTCCATAAGTGCACTAATGTATCTTGCAAATTGTATGAGACCAGACAGTTTTTTCAGTCAATCTCCTTGCGAGATATAGTGTTACTCAAACTCGGAAACATTTGAATGGCATCAAGCACATTCTCCGCTATTTAAACGGTACCCCGGATTGAGATTATTTTATAACCGTGATATAGAATCATAATTAATTGGATATGAAGATGCAGACTATCTTTCTGACCCACATAAGACAGGATATATTTTCACTTATGGTGGTACTGTGTTTTCATGGAGATCTACCAAACAGATATTGACGGCCATATTATCCAACCACTCAGAGATTATTGCAATACATGAACCAAACAGAGAATGCGTTTGGTTGACGACAATCATTCAACATATCCGTACAACATCTTATTTATCCCAAATCTTAGACACACCGATAATATTATATGAAGACAATACTACTTGCATCCAACTCAAATGAGGATATATCAAAAAATGACTAAATAAAGCATATATCCCTCAAAGTTCTTCTACACATATGAATTGCAGACCAACGGAGAAATCAACATCAAATGGATCAGACCAAGCGACAATTTAACATATTTATTTATGAAGTCGTTATCCCAAACTGTATTTCAATAAATTGTATCCGGTATTGGTATGAGACGTCTCAAAGATGCATAAAACGTACCTTTTAGAGAGAGAAACAATGCGAAGTTGTACTCTTTTCCATTCGCTTAAGATTTTTCCCAGAATTTTTCATAAGCAAAGTTTTAACGAGGCAACTTTAACATACTCTTGAATCTAGAAAAATTCGATGAGATCACCATAAAATATCTCCACTCAAGGAAATTACAAAAGTATGTATCCTTGAAAATTCGGTCAATCAAAGGAGAGTGTTATAAATGTGTAATGATTGTGACCGTTTCAAGATTTATGACTTTTGTAACTCTCAGTCATTTCTTCTATATATGAAGGGATTAAGGAAAAAATTAATATAACAACAATATACAAGAGTTTTAACCTCTCTTCCTCTCTCACAGGTTCTTAAAATTACAATAGTATTACACTAGTTTCAACTTTTGATTCTTATTTAGGTTTGTGTTTGCAAGTTTTTCTCTAAAACTATTTTTGGCATTTCAACTGCCAAATCAGTTTTTTGGAGTGTTTATAATAGTAACTTTTGGTAATGGCTTTTGTAGAAAACCTAAAAAATGTCAAAAGTTAGGTTGGAATTGCTTATGGAAAGCACGTTTTTGGTAGGGTTAAATGCATTCACCCAATTGTGCGTTGGAGGAAATGCACAAAAAATCATATGGTTTGAAAATACGAACAAAAGCCTCTATGCTTTAAAAAAAGGTAGCACATAACCCCGCATGCACTACACTCGGTAGATATATGATTAGATTTAATTTTAAAGGGATAAAACACACCTATTTAAAACCACAAGGGTGTAAAATGCTCCTGTTTAGAAAGAAAATAAATAAATGGAATTCTAATAAAATAAAAATAAATTTGAATAATATTTAGTTAAAATAAAAATAAAATGAAAAAATGAAATGTAAAATAAATAAATAATACCCAAATAAATTATATTAAATAAAATGATTGAAATAAAAAATATTTTCTATAGCTTAATATTTTTATTTTTAAATTTTTTATTGTTAATTTTTTTTTTTAAGTTGATTTTTGTTACTTAATTTGAATTTAATATTATTCAAATTTTTCCTTTATTTTAAAAGCAATTTTAATTCTTAAAACTTTTATAAAATGGTGTTTGGGTAAATGCTATATTTTTTGAAACCATAAGATATAATGTGCATATTTCAAACTACGAGGCATAATGTGCTACTTTTTAATAAAGATGTTTAGGTCATAGATATTTAAAATTTATTGTTAGGACAAATGTGATACTTTTTTTTGGGGTAGGTTAACGGAATACCGGACCAACTTAGGTATCTGGATAGAGTCCTGCAGCTGGGACAGAACGACAGTAAGTGGGTCTAGCCCGATTAATCCAGAGATGTCAATGCAGAGATTGGAGCCTAGCAGGTTTAGGACAAATGCGATACTTTTCAATGCATATGGGTAGGTGTGAGCAATCGATATCAAAACCGTACCAAAATTTTTTGGTACCAATATTGAACTCTTTGGTATCGGTAATACCGGAAAACTGATATATTTTTTAATGTTTTTAATATTTTTTTATCAATTAAAAATAAAAAAATGACGCATTTAATGTCTAAAAAATCAAAAATAAAAAAATCAATAAAAAGTATCTCGGTATTAATGATACATATACCGCACACAAAATTTTCGGTAATGTTATGTAGAGGATGAAGTTGGATTGAAGACTTGCTCTGTATTCTCATTTGACTGCACAATTTATACAAGTATTTCTAACTAAAACAAGCAAACTAATTGGCTAACTAATTGGTAAACTAGTCAAAAGAATCTGCTAAAATCTGTACAACAGATTATTCAACCACTTCCGTTAGACTAGTTCTGCAAGAGGACCGTATCCACATCAGGTAGAGTTTGTCTTTGTGGGTGATCTGTAATAGCCCCCCGCAAGATGGAAGGTCTGGTAAGAACGCCAATCTTGTCACGGTATCGAGTGGATTGAATGCGTGGAAGCGGCTTTGTCAGTATATCAGCCAATTGATCGGCGGCCGAAACATGTGAGACTCTTATTCGGTGCGCTGCAACTTGCTCCCGAACAAAATGAAAATCTAAGGCTATGTGTTTCATTCTTGAATGAATTACAGGATTGGAGCAAAGTTGTGTGGCGCCAATGTTATCACAGTATATGACAGGTATAGCAGGTTGTGGTACCCGGAGTTCAGAGAGCAAAGATGTGATCCAGTTTACTTCAGCTGTGGTTGAAGCGACAACACGGTATTCCGCTTCCGTGGAGGATCCTGCAACTGTGCGTTGTTTCTTTGAGCTCCAGGATATTGGGCTTCCACCACAACCTGCTATACCTGTCATATACTGTGATAACATTGGCGCCACACAACTTTGCTCCAATCCTGTATTTCATTCAAGAATGAAACACATAGCCTTGGATTTTCATTTTGTTCGGGAGCAAGTTGCAGCGCACCGAATAAGAGTCTCACATGTTTCGGCCGTCGATCAATTGGCTGATATACTGACAAAGCCGCTTCCACACAGTCAATTCACTCGATACCGTGACAAGATTGGCGTTCTTACAAGACCTTCCATCTTGTGGGGGGCTATTACAAATCACCCACAAAGACCAACTCTACCTGATGTGGATACAGTCCTCTTGCAGAACGAGTCTAACGAAAGTGGTTGCATAATCTGTTGTACAGATTTTAGCAGATTCTTTTGACTAGTTTACTGATTAGTTAGCCAATTAGTTTGCTTGTTTTAGTTAGAAATACTTGTATAACTTGTGCAATCAAATGAGAATACAAAGCAAGTCTTCAATCCAACTTCATCCTCTACAACTATTACTCTCTTCATAATATTTTGTTAGCTGCTCTTTGAGCAAGAGAAGAGATGGATGGGTTAAATAATGGTTGATGCGGAAAATCACAACATTTTTCAGTATCACACGCGACAAAACTAGTCTCGAGTTGGTCTTGTTGCATTTGTCGAATGGGACAAGCTTCGGGTCCGTTTGGTAGCCGGATTACTACAATCCGGCTACGAGGATAACTGCGGGTTAATCGTGGGACAATTTTTTATCCTCCATTTGGTAAAGTACTTGGATAACACTAAAACAAAATCTTACGTTTGGTATTAAGCGTGCGCTACTCGGATAACTTCGATTTTTGGATATGAAGTATGATTTTACTCTAATACCCTTTTAAAATTGGAATAAAAATTGTTAGAACCCTAATTGTTCTCATTACTATTAAAGAAACAAGTTCAAAAGTGATCTGTTCATTACAGGGACAACCATTCTTAGTGACATTAAATCTACAGTGGTTAAGGAAACTGAAGCTGTATATGTTGAGAACCCTGCTGCAATATATGTCAAATCCAATCACTTCAATTATGCTATTGTGGTTGTTGGCGAGTACCCTTATACTGAGAGTGACGGTGACAGTCAAACTCTCACCATGGTTGATCCTGGTCCTGATATTATCGACAAGCCTAATACTTATTTTGGGAGTTGATCCGGAATGGTGAACTGTTGTGATAATCCGATTGCCCCTGTTTTTCCATAAAGTCCGTGATGCCATTGCCTTCATGAAATTGGTGGTTGACATGAACGCTGAGACCCACCTTGGTATGATTTACTTACTCCTCCCCATTTCTCATTTTCCTTTTCAACTCAAATTGCATCAATCGGTTTTTGTTGTTATCTTTATGTTATTGAAAATCGCTCGATATGTATGTGTATGCCAGTCTAATCCAAGATCCTTTTCTGTCTGAAGTTGGTCTCATTCCGCCGGAATTGATGGGAGGCCCTATCTGCTGTTGGTCATGGTCTTTATCTTTGTTGCCCTGTATCTAAAAGGTAATGTAATATCCTCAGGTGAATGATAAAAGATGAAGAAGTGGAGGATGAAGTTGGGCGAGACGCTATCGATTAGGGTTGAAAGATTTTGGGGAAGAAATCTTTTTATACTTGGTACACTTTGTAAACTATTTTAAAATTAGGGATATTTTGGTAATTTTGCACGTTGATAAAAGTGGGATAGCGCAATCCGTCTTAAAAATCCGAACAAAATTTGGGGACAAGTAGTCGAGTTATCCCGGCCGAGCCCTTATCCTTCAGGCCCGGGGTCAAAAAATTTCGGGCTACCAAACGATGGATAAACCTGGATAACCCTCTGAAACCCAGGTTTATCCGCTTATCTACCGGCTACCAAATGTTTAACGGATAAAGTGAATTGTTTTGTAATAAATAATTATGGAAAGGGGCGGATTCAAGATTCAGAATGCTCAAACGTTTTGGTACACGACTGAGTTAGGGTTTAAAAAAAATTCAAATAAATGATAGCCCATATTTTACAAAAGACTAGTCATCTTCTAGAAATAATTCTAGGAGTCATCAACTATACAATATGAATTGAATAGAAATGCGATTTTTGAGTTATGTTTTTTTTAAAAGCCAAATTCAATATATATATATATATATATATATATGTTAATAAAGTATTTACATAAAGGAAAACTACAAAATACAAGGGACTCTGTTCCTACCAGAAGATGTCTACTAACAATATCTTTGAGGTTAAATTGAATGTCATGTCGTTCCTCTGTGTCCCCCTCTGGTATACCTAAGGGTGATCTGGTATATGACTCACCTAGCATCATAGTAGATCACACAGCATCTCAGCATTCACATCACCGCCATTGTCCACTTTTCACCAGATATAATGTCCTGACTGTCACATTGTCAATCACCCATTGTAAGAAAATTGGTATACAGCTCGATTAAATCTGATGAGCTATCCCTGTAATGATGAGAGTAACACTCCAGTAGACACACATATCAGTTCAATCCCCAAAAATGTGAGAGGAGAATCTTCAAGCAAAGAAGTCATCTATTATTCTTTCTGAGATTCTGAATGAACACATCTTGTCAGCTTCTTCCCACATGCCAGCTTCAATGTACATTTGTTGTATTCTTGAGTTGTGCCAGTCTGCCATATGTCCTCCTACAGAATAGCAAGGATCTACCTGATTTCTTATCACATATCAGATTCAGTGTACGTTGAGCATTATGATTTTTCATCATGGTTGTTGTCTTCTTGAATGTCTTAGTCTGCCATGTCCTCCTAGAGAATAGCAAGGGTCTGTCTGAGTAGTGTTCTGCACCATCTCTGCATCTGGTATACACTCATGTCATAGTGTTATGCAGGTTCATATTTATTCTGGTTGTTTCTTCAAAGTTTCAGAACCAATTAGAGCAGCAGGGTTGATCTGCAGTGCAATACACTGACATAAACTTGTCTAAGTAGTGCTCTGCATAGTTTATGCGGCTTGTGCAGTTTATGTAGTTTGCTGATACCACCATTTCTGGGTGAGGTATTTGCTTCTATCTAACCTGTACTGAAATGAGTCCATAGAGAAGTAAGTGTGCTTCAGTACAGAATAAAGATATTAGAGTACCCAATACATCATCCTTCTTTTCAGATTCATTCTCTAGCGAGAATGAAACTTACAGACTTACCAGTTAAAGCCAGAGTTACCTGCTTACCTCAGCCATTTGCAGTCATAAATCCAACCTTTTACCAAATGGTAAAAAACAAAGTGGATACAAACAACGGTCAGCACAAGTCCCATAAAATTACTTGATAACACATGTAAACCATCCAAACCCATCTTTAAGTAATAAATGCCAAGCAAGTTAGTGGTTGGTTTAGCTAATCTGTAAAACTATATGGGAAGAGTTTAGAAGTTCTCTTGGCTTTAAGCCACAACCAAGTAGATCTTTGAACACTATGCAACATTAGATTAATATTAGGCACAGTCGAATTAAAAATGGGATTGATTCCGAATAGACAATATAGTTCATACATTGATAACCACAATGTATTCCAAGCAGCTTTGTTTGATCCTTGAGGTGTTGAAGCAGAATGAACCTGAAGAGTGGATAATGAATCCCTAACAGTCACTGCATTTGCACCATTATGAGATATCCAGAGTTGAATGTTCCTCCATAATTCCTTAGTAATAATGCATGCATTGAATAAATGGTCCACTGTCTCATCTTCTATTTGACATAATGAGCACCAAGTTTCCTGCCCCATTGGAATAACTTTTCTTTGTTGCAGAGTAACTTTAGTGGGTATTGCATTTTGGATTAGTTTCCATGCAAATATACAGATTTTCTTTGGTGCAAAGCTGTGCCATATAAAGTGTGCAAGTGTTAAGTGTGGTTCAGAGTATACATGCGGAAGATTTGAGGTGATAGCTTGATAGACATCCTTGACCATGTACTTACCTTCCAAGTTAGTAGTGTATATGTACATGTCCTTCTCACGCATTTGAGGGGTGATACCTTGCAAAATACATAATAAATTTACCAGATCAGGCTGTTCAAAAGCTAGTAATTCCCTTCTCCATCTTCATTGCCATGCCCAGAGTCCATTAACTCAACATCCAACCTCAGCGATGCTAATATCCTTCTGCTGCTCCTTTCTGAACAACTAAGGAAACCTGATTGCCAAAGTGGTATTGCTATGCTATCTATCCTTCCATAGCCTGATGCACTCTCCATTCCCCACCCTTAAAGATAGATTCTGTATGAACCAGTTATTATTCAATGTTTTCTGTAGTTGCAGCCACCATCCTGATGCATAGGATCTTCCTCTCTGCCAACCTGTTGTCAACTGCAATGTATGCAACAAGTTCCCTCATGCCAGCAAGAGTGATTTGATTCTGAATACCATACTTTGATCTCAAAATGGTAGTAGCAAGTGTTTTTTCTCCATTTAAAATCTGCATCCCCCATTTTTCCAGCATTCATTAAATGATGCAAGACAACGAGCACCTAGACCCCCTTACTCAATGGTAAGCTGATTTTTTTTCCAGGATATTAGGTTCATTTTTCTCTTGTCCATTGTACTCCCCCAAAAGAAGTTTCTTTGTGCAGGTGTCAGTCGATGTATGACTGATTTTGGAGCTTTAAAGCTTAAGAAGTAGTGAGAAGGTAGAGAGGAAAGAACAACATTGATTAAAGTCAGCTTGCCACCAGAGGATAAGAGTTTATATTCCCATGAGGATAAGGTGCTAGAATACTTACTCAACACTGGTTTCCAGGTTTCAAGCCTATTTGATTGAGCATCGATTTGAAGACCCAAGTATTTGAAAGGAATAGTTGTTGTCTGGCAGTTTAGATAAGCTGCCATTTCATCCAAAGTTGATGATTGAATATTAATCCCAATCAGCTGACTTTTATTGAAGTTAATCTTTAGTCCAGATACCAACTGAAAGTTCATCAAAATAGTCTTGAAGGATTGAATGGAGTTCCACTCAGCTTGCCCAAAGAGAATGGTGTCATCAACAAACTGAATATGAGATACAACCACCTTTCCTTTTCCAGTGCACAGTCCCTAGAATAGATTCAGTTCAGTTGCTTTATTGATCATTGCTGATAGGCCTTCGGCTGCAATGAGAAATAGGAAAGAGGAGACTGGATCCCCTTATCTAATGCCACGGGTTGGGTAGCATTCCTTTGTAGGACTTCCATTAACTAGGACCGAGGTAGAGGATGATTCAAGCAGACCTTTCAGCCACCAAGTCCAGCATGTTGGGAAGTTCATGTTGATCATAATGTCCTATAGATAACTCAAGTTAATGTATCAAACGCCTTTTCAAAATCCACTTTAAAGAGAAGAACTTTCTTCTTCAGTTTCCTCATCTCATCCACTACTTCATTTGCCACAACTACACTGTCCAAGAGCCATCTCCCTTTAATGAAGGCAGTCTGATTGTTGCTTATCAGATTAGGCAGAACATTGCAGACCCTATTAGCCAAGACTTTTGCTATAATCTTAAGCATGGTACCAATAAGTGTGATTGGTCTAAAATCCTTGACTTGCATTGGCTTGGATGTCTTGGCTAACAATGTAATATGAGCAACATTGATTCTTTCACTAGTTTGCAGTTTTTGTAGAATTCTTGGAGCAATTGAAAGTTATCTAATTTCAGCAAATGTAGAAAATGTTTAATGAACCTGAAATTAAGCCCATTAGGCCCAGGGCTCTTAGAACTACCACTACCAGCTATAGCATCATGAATTTCAGGTTCTGTGAAAGGTTCCTGCAGCCTCCACTTAGTATGCAGATCTAGGCTCTTCAATCTTAACCCAAACTTTGGCCTTCTATGCAGTTTTTCAGAAAATCTGTCTTGAAAGTGATTAAAAAAATAGTCTTTGATTTGATCAACTTCTTCTAACCAGACTAAACCATTCCAAAACCCACTAATGGTATTTAAGTTTCTGTTTTTTTGAGGCTGTTGTGGAAGTATGCTGAATTTTCATCACCCTGTTGTATCCATTAGATGCGAGACTTTTGATAGGCCATACTGCCAAGGTGTATTGTAATTCCTTCAAGTCTGGATTGCTAAGTGTCCAGCAGCTGCTGAGCATTGATATCTAGGTTGCTAATTTATGATTTCAGCTCAATATTTTTGATATCCGAGAGTAGAGATTTTCTTTCAGCTGATAGATCTCTGGTAATAGAAGTGTTCCAAAATCTGATGCTAGCCTTTAGTTGTCTGATATTCATCATAATCTGATAGCTTACAAACCCTTGTATATATGTGCTCTGCCAGACTCTCTCTATCATCTCATTGTAATCTTTATCCATCAACCAGATGCCTAGTACTTTGAAAGGCTTTGGTTCCTAGTTTTGAATTTTGGAGTACAAACTTACATGACAGTGATCAGATCCATCTTTATCCAGTCCCAGCAGCGCCCATGTAACCTCTGAGCCTAGCCTGTAATTATTAACTAATAATCTATCCAATCTGCTCATAGCCTTCAAGGATTTTAGATACCATGCATATTTTTTGCGTCCCATTTGTAGATCATGTAGTCCGATACTTTGAATAAACAGTCTAAAAGTTTCCACCTCCAGAGCATAGTTGTGTCTTGTTGATCCTTTCCTTTTTGACAGATTTAAAACTGCATTAAAATCTCCCATCACACACCATTTATCATTTATCTTTGGCAGGATTGTGATTGTGAGGGCCTGCCATTGTAATCGTTTCATACTTAGCTCCCCTAGCTCATAAAAATTGACCATATGTGAAACTCATCTAACCAAAATCCCGATATTCCTAAGAAACCTTTACCGTCAAATAAGATAGTCTTTGTAAACTTTTTCTTGTCCCACAAACATAGAAAGCCTCCAGACTATCCTTCAACGCATTTATAGCACCAATCAAAATCAATGTCATACCACAGATATGTGCAGAGAGTCTTGTCTATAGTCCCCAATTTAGTTTCTTGAAGGGTGATGAAGTCCCCCTTTTCCTTGATGATTAACTGTTTAACCTGGTTTTTTCTTCCTTGTGTCCCCAGTCCCCTCACATTATACGAGACTATCTTCATTTAAGAACAGGGAGATCTGCTCTTGAGGGGTGACTTGGTGTCATATTGACTCGGATATTTGCTTCAGCTTGATTATTTTTTGTTCATATCCTCTATGAGGCATCGAAATTCTTCTTGAGAGGTTCCATAATCTATACCCAGTTGGTTACCTATAGCCATAATAGAGTCAGCTTCTCTATTACTTAAATGGTGATAATCTGGAGATGGGGGGTTAGGTAGAGGCGGGCTGACTGAAGATTGTGCCAAAATCTGACCTATCCATTCATCCAAAGTAGCAAGATTCCTTGCTCTCCCTAGATCAGATTCCTTTCTAGTCTGGATCTTTGTTTTAAGTCTACAGTTCTGAGGTCTAGTCCTTAATATCTTTTGTGTAGGATTGCTTTCACTACTGACCGTGTTGATGGAGGGGAGTTCTAGTGGACGAAATTCTTCCAACTCGGGCACAGGCTCAGGAATAGAAATATTTTCACAGGCCATCATATTTGGTGTAGCACACAAACCAGAATTTACCTTCACATATCAGAGGGAGTTGGTGAAGCCTCAATAACAACTGGTACAGGAGTCTTACTAGGAGTGGCTGCTACTACTTCCTCATAAGTATCAGGAATGCCCCTACTAGGAGAGGTTGCTATTACTTCCTCAATGACAGTTTCTTCTACCAACCCTTTTGGTAGCTAACATATTCTGCAGTTGCACAGTTTCATCAGACACAGGGGAGTAGACTTTAAAGGAAGGGTCAGTTACACAGTCATCATGTATCTCCATTCCATTCTGTATTCCTGCATACTCTCCATTGACCATGTTTCTAACTGCAATGGGAGACTTACACTCTGCCTGAACTCCTATATCTGTAATAAGTGGACCATTATCCTGCTTCCGAGAAGAGGGCCACCAACTGATTCTTCTAGGGACCCAAGTCTGCCTTAGTTCCTGGCCTATAACAGAGTTTCCAACCTCAGGAAGAAGATTCACAGTAGCATGAGATAATACTTGTTCTCTATCCTCAAGTCTGATCTCCTGGTTATCAGATCTCTCCTCAGTACAACCCATAGAGGATGAAATATCTGAGTCAAAAGATAATACTAGAGTTACATCCAAGTGAGTCTCAAGTTTCTCTGATTCCACAATATAGAGCTGATGCAGTATGCCATCTATTAAGACCTGGGATTTTAGCTCGATTTTAGAACATAATGGAACTTGAATCATTAGATATGCTGCCTCCAAATATCTCCTGGCAAGAGTAATATCTTCTATACGAATCAGGGTACCCACACTCTGACCTATTTCTATTAAGATAGTAGGGGACCATGATTGGAGAGGTAGGCCAAATATTTTGATCAGATAGGTTCAGTTATTTGATGGGGCACTTGGAGACCACGGAGCAATGTCAGTCAACCAATTAGACTGCCATATTTTATCATTCTGTAATAAATTGCCTAGATCCAGAGGTTTCTCTTCCCAGAGGAGTATCTTCCCATCTCCCAACAAACATAGAGATCAGAGTGCCCACACATATCCACGACCAAGCCATGAATGTGGCTCAACCTTGGGGTTGAATGATAATACCCCTGCATTGAGGTCTTTGCCTGAAGAGTTGGAGCACTCTCCTGAACTGAGTACGTCTCCTGGTAAAGTGACTGGACTTTCACAAGTATTTTCTTGGAAGGAACCTGATGACCATGCTGATTATTTTTGCCTTTAGGTAGCGTGCTTTGTTGGTCTGGAGACAATACGTGCCTATCCAGGTATTGTTCAACTTAAATAGCATGAGCTCTACATCATCGATGTCTGAAAACTCCACAAAACCAAAAGGAAGGCCTCGGTTATTTAGTTTACGGCGATGGATAGTTTTTTAATAGTTCATTGCCGCTTCAATACGTTGTGCAGACGATCAATGTCACAACTTCGAGAAAAGTTGGATATATAGGAGATAATGTTGTGGGGTTGAGATTGCTCTGTCACCGGTGTGATTCTAAGACCAAGCGTCTAATGTACCGACCTTGGATTATGCGGTGGAAAAGGAGGAAAGGAAGGAAAGGAGATATCGTCCCATGAAGTGTGTATCATAGGTGCTTTACCAGCTTTTATTGATGCACGCCGCATCAAGCGCAATTGGTGACTCGGTATCTGCCATGGGTTCAACATAATAAAGTGGGGTGAAAGAAGAGATAGCTCACAATCTTTTTGAAAACCTTGGCAGATGCTTGAGGCATCTCCAGAAGGATAAAAGTGGATGAATTAGTGATGTCGTGAGGCAACTTGAAGGAGATCTTTACTGTTCATGCTTAGGATCGAGGAGTAGATTTGGGACCTTCAGAAGTGAATAAAGAATCTCCAGGAAGGGGAGAAACATGGGAAAGACTTGCTAAGTAGTGAATAGCATAGGACTAGTCGGTGAAGAAGGCTGAAGGCAGGAGGGTTTATTGTTTATGAGAAGAGAGGTACGAGCACCTTCCCGGGTGCGTAAGGCATCCCCGGGAAGAGGAGGAAAAGGGGAGTACGAGATAGACAGTAGCTACTCAAGCTGCCTTGAAGAAAGTCGAAGAAGAAGGTGGAAAATAGGCGGAGTTACTATTCATGGTTGTCGTCGTTCGGAGAGAAAATATCCACCAAGGAAGTAATTTTTGGAATTAACCTAACTCTTATACTACTTGGTTAAATATTAACAAAAGCTTATAATACAATACTTCATAAATTAATATTCGATTAAGTTATACCTCCTCCCTACTCGAGATCAACTTAATAAATTAATAATTTACTAAAATTATAACATAATAATTTTTTCTTAAAAATAAAAATGTCCCATCTAATAAATATGTTTAATAACTCATTATTCACATATATATTTAATATAATAAAATGTTTATTTTTTATTATATTATTCTACTTTACTTTATTTTAATTATTGACATTTTTATGATGTGGACCCAAGCCCACCACTAAGCTATTGTGGGTTGGGTATGATAAATTTCTTCATCAATAGCTTTAGGTATATATATATATATATATATATATTAATTTATTAATAAAATAATATCTCAATAAAATAATTAATTTTCATAAACCCAACTGTTGTAAACTGAAGAACCCGCGAGATTAAAACTCTTTTTAAAAGTATGTTTATTATTTTCATTAGACTTCTCTATATATAGAGGTTTAAAATCAAGAATTACAAAAGATATAAATTCTGAACGGTTACAATCAATACACATTTATATACAATTATGTGTATTTACAACACTCCCGCTTAATTGACCGAATTTCAAGGATGTATACTTTTGTAATCTCTTTGAGTAGGGATCTTTTATTGTACTCTCATTGTATTCTTCTGGATTCAAAAGTAGGCCAAAGTCGCCTCGTTAAAACCTTGTTTAGGAAAAACCCTGTTAGTGTTATATCCTAAGGTCAATTACCTTAAGCCTATGTATTAATACTTTAATATTGTATATATGATTATAGCAACCTTCACTACTTGTTTATTTATAACATATAAAATAGTGAAACCTATCATTGATAACATAGAGTGTATCACAAAGAGTTGTGATGATGGGACCACTCTAATTAAAGTTATCAACTCTAAATGTCCATAACGATAGTATTAGTGAGACAAGGCATCATTAATACGGTTTCTCGAGCTTTAAAGTCTTGAAAGAATTATTGAGAAGTTCCACATCCTTGTTACTTTCTCTACATGAGAAGGACTTGTACTTTTTGGTCAAAAACTTGAACGAGTTTTCTTCTCTTTTTTAAAGCTTAAAGGTTAGAGCTAGCACTTCTTTATCCACATATAAGTTATACACTTAGGGTGTATAAACCTCAAGGGAAGTGGTGGTGTAGACTACTCTAGAGGGTAAACATTTGGACACCTCAATGGAAGGAGCTTTCTTGCACGGATTAATAATTCTACAAGAGGTATAAAAGTTCCTTCTCTCCTGTAACATCAAGTTGTATAAATTAGCAAAGATAAAGATCTCTGAAATTTTTGTTATGCATGCTTAACACACACCTATGTTTACGCTTTCGCACAAATTTTGCATCATGACACGTAGTATAGCTTTCAAAGATCTTACACCTACCGTACAATCAAAGATTTTCTCGATCTGAGCCACTTTTACCAACAGCCCGCTACCACTAGCCATTGCTGCAGGCTCTACCACACTGTCCCCTTCGCTATGACCTTCCATCATTGACTTAGCAGTGTCAGAAAATCTTCCGTCGATCATCGTTGGTATGATTCCTCCGATGGCCCTCCTGTTGCATCTTTTATCTTCCATTATTTCTTGGGGGATCATTATTGCTCTTCCTGCACAAAGATACTTAAGGTATCCTCCCCTGTTTCGCAAAGTATACATTTGTTCTACTAATTCCATCACGATTAAGGCTTTTCCGTCCAGTAAATTTGCCTTGTTGGATGGGCAATTCACCAGCTTTTATCCACATCCCAACTTTACTTGCTAATTCCATGAAAAATTGCTCATTATGGAAACTTAATGCCATGCCATGGATGTTGATCCATGTGGTACGTCCATTCCCTTGTTCGTGAGACTGTCCCAAAGCCGTCTGACCTTCACTTTTTTGTAGATGGTCTCGTCTGCAAACAGTTGAAACTTTAGTGGCTCTGAGCTTAGTCGTATGAGGATCTGTCCAACCTCTAGGAGAGCTACCATTAGGGTTCCCTAGCCTGAGCTACACAGTATAGTTGATATTTGCTCGCATTCAATTAGCCGTCTAAGCTCCCCGACTAAGCATTCCTTTAGCCAGATATTCTCTTCTAGCACTGGACTAAATTTCATCCGGATTTCACCTGATTTTTTGGCCATTATTTTC
Organism: Pinguicula moranensis; assembly: GCA_028565015.1. Lineage (NCBI taxonomy): Eukaryota > Viridiplantae > Streptophyta > Magnoliopsida > Lamiales > Lentibulariaceae > Pinguicula > Pinguicula moranensis. The sequence goes on from JAOWBN010211986.1 coordinate 15,169, forward strand.
TCAGTTGTACTAAGTGGAGTAGCTGGAGGTGCTTCGCTACTCTTCCCCTGCTAGATTTATTGTCTGATTTTGATCAATGTGACCTTAAGCTTGTAGGTGCCTTCTACCAGGCCATCTAGAGTGGACTACATTGGGTTCTTAGGAGAAGCAAACCTTACCAACGTGAAGCGCCTGCCCAATCTATCCAGCTTTTTGGGAAGATAGACATCCCGGACAAAGACAAACTTCGAGAAGAAGGATACCATTTCCTTTCGTTCCCAAGAGTCTGAAAATTTTGTCACATGGTATGAGGTGGTCTCCCCCCTAAGACGCTAAATATACCGGGATGATGCTGTAGTTAGCTTCTGCATGTTAGCATTCTTTGCACCAGAGGGTCAAGTGTTCGCCTCAATTTTTTTACTTTTGTCGTGTAAATGTTTGCCACACAGCTTCTTGTGACATGGTGCCGGCTGTAGACTCTCGTAAAGCATGTTCTGGCAAGGCGACCACAGTTGGATTAGAGTTTGTATCAGCTGAGATAGAGATAATGTAGATGATGGTGAATAGGGATGACCTTTTGGGAAAATGGGATTCGGGAATCCCGAATTCCCAAATTTGTTGGAACTTCGGGATTCTGGGATGGGAATGTGATTGCTCGTGTTGCTCCAAAAAAATTTCAGTTCGGGAATGGGAACGGCCTATTCCTGGATTAAATCCCGAATAATGGTCATTTGAGAAAAATGGGACTCAAAAAGTCCGAATTCTCAAATCCTGAAATCCCAAACTCTAAAAAATTTTGGGATTTTAGAACGAGAACGACCGTACTGCTCCCAAAATTTTTTGGTCCGGGAACGGGAATAGCCTATTCCTGGAACAAAATCCCTAATGGTGAATCAAAGCTAGTTTGTTGTTTCTGCAATAAACCGTAGACTGTGTTGGTTCAAAGTATTAGGTAGTTTCTTGTGAGATGGGAGATCCTTTCTTGCTAGACATTGCTAATGAGCTCTAAAATGGCCCATTCGACATATAATGTAATATAATGTAATCTTGTCACCATATTTCATGGAGGAACAATTGGACAAAAACTTTACAAATTCCAGCGTTGTGGGGCGATTATTGTTGTGAATGAATATCATAACATGTTGAAGAAGCAGCAAATGGAAGAAATGATGTGTCATTGTGGTCATGTCGTCCCACCAATGAAGAAGCAACAAATGAAAAAAATGATGTGTTTTTATTTGCCTATAAATAGGTTATGAAGCTATAGAGAAATGCCCCATGAGTTTTGAAGGAGAAATAGAAGAGAATAAAAGTGGGAATGTTTTGTAGAGAAAAATTGTAAAATTCTCTTTTTTTTTGGAGAAGAAAAGTAATCTTCCGGATATCTATTATCCTTTGTATTATTATTATCATCAATTTTATAATACGTTATTAGCACAACTCTATTATCGAGCTACTAGCACGAGGTAAACTTAGTCAATAAGTGTTATAATGTCTAATCTTTCCAAACTTGAATTTGTTGCTCTTGACATCACTAAAAGAATTACTTGTCATGGATTGTTGATACTGAAATTCATCTAGATGCTATGGTCTCGGATACACTATAAAAGATATAAATAAAGCATCTCAACAAGATAAGGCGAAACCATGATATTTATTCATCACCATATTGATGAGGGGCTCAAAGCAGAATACCTCACTATAAAAGATCCTGCAGATCTTTGGAAAAATCTCAAAGAGAGATATGATCACCAAAAAATGGTGATACTTTCAAAAGCTCGTTATGATTCGTTGCATTTACGCTTACAAGATTTTAAATATGTAAGCGAATACAATTCTGTCATGTTCAAAATTAGTTCTCAAATGAAGTTTTGTGGTGAAAATATTGCCAATGAAGACATGTTAGAGAAATTTTTCTCTACTTTCCATGTAGGTAATATGCTCCTGGAGCAATACCGTGTAAACAATTTTAAGAAGTACTACGAACTAATATCGTGTCTTTTTATGGCTGAACAAAATAACGAGTTGCTAATGAAAAATCATTAATCACGCCCCAATGATTTTGCTCCATTCCGGGACGTGAATGTGAATACATTTAATAAAGGACCCCGTTGTGGGCGTGGTCGTAGATGTGAAAATCAGGGAAATTATCCTTACTCTTGCCACAATAATCTCAATAATACAAATAACCACTAAAAGTGGGAGAAAAATAAAAATCTGCAAGGTTGCGACAAAGAATCTCAGTGCAACAAGAATGTAAAAAATGTTTGCCATCAATGTGGGATGAACAATCATTTAGCCCGTACCTATCGTATGCCAAAGTATCCTGTAGAACTTTATCAAGTTTCAAAAGTTAAAGGGAAGAATATGGAGACAAACTTTGTTCAAAATCTAATGTCGAATGAAGAGATTAATTTTGTTCAAAATGATTTCCTCCATGACAAATTTGATGTGACACATTTAGATGTTGATTTTCTTATCTACCCCGATCCTATGAATAATGACAAAAATATCTAAGTTTTTTTGTCTTTTATTTAGTTATCAATGTTATGCTTTATTTATTATATAATCGTTAGTTTATTATAAGTTTGATTTCGCTTATTATTTCTTCATTTTGCTTATTTATTGAAGATAACAATAGATTTATAAATCAAATGAGGAACATGCATGTCTCGCAGACAGTGCAACAACACACATAATACTTAACAATAAAAAATATTTTGTTTTTCTATCTACAAGATAAACGTATGTTAATATAATATATGATGGTGCAAAATTAATTGAAGGCTCCGGAAGATCGAAAATTGTACTACCACAAGGGACAAATATTACAATTGATGATGCTTTATTCTCACTTAAGTCTCGACGAAATTTATTGAGTTTTAAATATATTCACCAAAATGGATATCATAACGAGACTATTAACGAAAAAGATGAAAATTAATTATACATTACATCAATTATTTCGGGTAACAAATGCATCTTAGAAAAATTACCCATAATATCCTCTGGATTGTATTTCACAACAATAATAATGGTTAAAGCTTATACTGTTAAAAGTCTAAAAATTACTAAAACTTTTAAAATTTGGCATGATTTGTTGTTCTATCCCAGATCATTTAAGATGCGAAAAATTATAGAAAATTCATGTGGTTATTCAATAAAAAACCAGAAGATTTTTTAAACTAGTCAATTTTCATGTGTTGTTTGCTCTCATGGTTAACTGATTACAATGCCTTCACTAAATAAAGTTGGGTATGAGAACCCTACATTTTTAATAAAATTTCGGGGAGATATATGCGGGCCTATACACCCACCATGCGGACCATTTAAATATTTTCTGGTTCTAATTGATGAATCAATTAGATGGTCACATTTGTGCTTATTATCTACTCGTAATTTAGCTTTTGCAAGATTACTTGCACAAATAATTAACTTACAAGCTCATTTAACCTATTTTCTAATATAAAAAATTCACATAGATAGTGCAAGATTACTTGCACAAAGAATTTTCAGCAGAAGTGTTCAATGACTATTGTAGGTCAATTAGGATAACTATTGAACATCCTATTGCACGTATTCATAAACAAAATGGTTTGACTGAATAATTTATTAAGTGCCTTCAATTGATTGCAAAGCCAGTGTTTATACAGTATAAACTCTCAATATCTACTTGGGGACATGCAATTTCGCATGCAACAACACTTATTCATATCAGACCAACAAGTTAGAATAATTTCTCCTCGATGCGAATGGTTTATGATCAAGAACCAAATATTTCTCATCTAAAAATATTTGGATGTGTGGTATTTTTATCAATTACTCCTCCACAATGCACGAAGAAGGATTTGCTTATTTATTGGAGATTTATTTACAACAAGATTTGTTTATTGTTATTTTGATGAATCAATTTTTCCAACAATAGGGAGAGAAAATAAACATTTGGAAAATACAATATCTTGGCATGAATCTTCACTATCAAATTTCGATCCTCGTTCTCGACAATGTGAACTTAAAGTTCAAAAGATTATTCATTTGCAAAATTTAACAAATCAATTGCCAAATGTGTTTACCAACCTGAAGAAGGTGACCAAGTCTCATATACCACTTGTAAATGCTCCAATCAGACTTAATGTCTCAGAAGGACAAATTTCTACAGTAAATGAGTCTAAATCATGCATTAAGTGTAGAAGACCAATCAGTTCTAAAGATAAAAATCATTGAAAAAGAAAAGAAGCAAACATAGAGAACTTTCTAAAAGAGAAAATAAAATCACTAGAAGAGACTCGTAATACTCCTGAAGAGGCAAACGACATAAATAAATAAATTCATATACCTAAAAATGAAGAGATCTCCATAAACTATGTCGTAATGGAAAAAAGATGGAATTTAGATGAAACAAACGTTGACGATATTTTTGTTTACAATATAGCATGTGATATAGTGAAAGAGAATTAGGATAGTGAACTTACATTTATGGAGAAATGTAGGTAAAAATATGATTGGCAAAGAAAGAAACAATTACTTTAGAGCTCAGTTCTTTAAAGAAATATGATATTTTTGGACTAGTAGTCCTTATACCAAAAGGTATAATACCAGTCGGATATAAATGAGTATTTGTGCAGAAAAGAATGAGAAAAATGAAGTGGTGAGATATAAAGCATGGATTGTCGCATAAGGTTTTACCCAAAGATCAGGCATTGATTATGAAGAGACTTATTCTAATGTGATGGATGCAATCACATTTTGTTATTTGATAAGTTTGGCAATTCATGAAAAGCTTTAGATGCAGCTGATGGATGTAGTGACAGCCTATTTATATGGCTCACTAGAAAATGATATCTATATGAAACTTTCTGAAGGGTTTAAAGTACCTAAAGCACAAAATTCTAATTTTTGAGCACATACATATTAAATGCTAACTATAAAAATTATCCACTACGCCGATGTGTTTTTATAAAAAAGATATGGATCAGAACTTGTCATCATTGCTGTCTATGTAAACGACTTAAATATTATTGGAACTCCTGAAGAGTTATCAAAGACAGTAGCTTGTTCAAAGAAAGAATTTGAAATGAAAGACCTTGAAAAAATAAAATTGTGTTCAAGTCTTCAAAATTACCACTTGGCTGAAGGAATTTTTGTACATCAATCTAATTATTTGGAAAAAAGTGCTCAAAAGATTTTATATGAATGAAGCATGTCCACTGAGTACACCAATGATGGTAAGATTACTTGATGTGAAAAAGGATCATTCTGCCATCTTGAAGACGGTGAAGAACTTCTTGGTCCTTAAGTACCATATCTTAGTGCAACTGCAGCATTAATATATCTTTCTAATAAACACGACATGATATATCATTTGCAGTAAATTTATTAGCAAGATATAATTAATCTCCAACTAAAAGACACTGGAATGAAATTGAACACATTTTTCGGTACCTTCGAAGAACAATGGATATGGGTTTATACTATCCCGGTGTATCTAACTCAGAATTAATTGGTTATACTGATGCTTTATATTTATCATATCCTTGCAAATCTAGATTGCAAATGGGTTATCTTTTTACTTGTGGAGGTACAGTTGTTTCGTGGCACTCTGTTAAACAAACTTTACTCGAGACTTCCTCTAACCATATAGAAATCCTTGCAATTCATAAAGTAAGCCGTGGAATGTGTGGCTTGAAGACCAAGAAGGCATCCAACTATTCTTTATGAAGATAATGCAACTTGCATTGCTTAATTGAAACAAGGTTTTATTAAAGGGGATAGACCAAAACATATATCACCCAAATTTATTTTGCGCATGACCTTCAAGAAAAAGGATGACATCAATATCCATAAATTTTGATCATGTGATAATCTGGCTGATTTATTTACCAAAGTACTACCTACTGAAACTTTTCAAAAGTTGGTCAAAGGGATTAGAATGAAGAAACTCGAGGATGTGTACATGAAGGGGAGCTAATAAATCATGTACTCTTTTCATTCACTAAGATTTTTTTCCATTGGATTTTTTCATAGAAAGGTTTTTAACGAGGAATGATAGATATTGAAGGGTAATGTTGTGAATGAATACCATAACATGTCATCCCACTAATGAAGAAGTAACAAATGGAAGAAATGATATGTCATTGTGATCGTGTCATCCCACCAATGAAGAAGCAACAAATTGAAGAAATGATATGTTTTTATTTGCCTATAAATAGGCTACGAAACTATAGAGAAATGCCCCGTGAGTTTTGAAGGAGAAATATAAGAGAATAAAAGTGAGAATATTTTGTAGAAAAAAAGGTGTAGAAATGTCTTTTGGAGAAATGAAGTAATCTTCCAGATATCTATTATCCTTTGCATTGTTATTAACATCAATTTCACAACAATTATTACGTATTTGATGGGTGGTTTTTTAGTTTTCTAAAGTCTATGTTTCTAATGAGTTGTATCTCTCATCAATGTAGGTTGGCATTAAGGGCCCAAGCCGTGAATGAACATTGCTAAGTCACAAGATGAATGCAATTTAGGTTGAAACAGTGTTTCAGCCTTGATAAACAGTGTTTCACCCTTGATAAACAGTGTTTCACCCATGATAAAGTTAACAAAAATAGCTAAAAAACTTATATAAGTTGCTCTAGAGCAACTTCAATGAGAATGACTTTTGAATAAAAAAGCTAAAGCTAAAGCTTAATTTAAAAATAATCAAAGAGGTGATTTTGCTTATAGAAGCTAGAAAATACTTCGAAGAAGTTTTTGCAAACAGTGCCTTAGTCAGATATCAATTGCTTGGTATGGTCAACCCCATCAAAGTAGAAGACTTTCATTAGAATGATAGTGTTAGTTGACATTGAACAAATTTATAATTGACCCAGTTCAAGTGGGCTTAGGCAGGTACGTGTGTGCTCTTGGTCTGACTTATAAGGTGAATTGAGTTACTCTCGTAAAAGACTTAATACCAAACTTTTGTTTTTTGATAATTAAAAGTTTGTATTAACTAAAAGGCAAAGCCTTCAGGAGGTTACAGAGTAGCTTGCAGGATGTAACCAACAATTCCTGCATCCAAACAGAGAATACATAGCAGAGCTTAATACAACGATATTGAGAAGCAGAGTCTCTATAGCGCTCCTTGTTTGCTCATTTCTTCCGGATCATCCAACCATGAAAGAGGCCACAGGCAGTCTGTCTGACTCTAATTTGCTGACTATCATCATAAAACTACATCCGGGAGAAAATTGAAGGAATAACATAGTTGAGGACTTCTGATCCATTCACTGATGGAGGTACCTGAGTGATTAGCTTTATGCGCAGTTAGCCAAAGCCATGTGTTTAATTTAATCCAATCAACATTGGAAGAGAAAGAGGTCTCAACGTCAAAATGTATGCAGTTTCTTTCATACCAGATGTTACAAGTAACCACTTGCCAGATAGAACACCACATATCATTACCTGTTGTGCCTTGTATGAGATTCGAATGAGCTTCATAGTGACTGTGGATATCCTGATGTCTGAGTGTTTGTAGACCAAACCAGTTATAAATATCTGACCATAACTCACGAGTGTGTTGGCATTCGAAAAATAGGTGTTGTATTGTTTTAGTTACCAGACCGCAGTGGACGCAGAGGTGCTCCCCATGACAGATCTGCACCCCTCTTTTGAGTAGATTGTCTACTGTAGGCAGTCTATTCTGCAGTAGTCTCCAATTTAATAGTTGGACTCTCTTTGGTACAATCTTGTTCCATGCTTTCGACGCTTGAGCGGTTGATTCCATAGCCTGGTATAAGCAGGTTTTAATAGCAAAATAAGCTGAAGCAACTGAATAGGATCCAGTTGATGAGTATTTCCAACTCCATGTGTCTGTTCCTTGTTGAACCACATTAAAATGTTGAAGATAATTCATGAGCTCCAAAAGTCTTTCATTTTCAGCACTTCTTAATTGTCTACGAAACAGTAGGCTCCATTGTCGCAGGCCACCATTTGTGTCTGATAATTCACTCACATAAGAACACTTCTGCACACTTATTTTGTATAAACTAGGATATTTCAATGCTAAGCAACCATCACCTATCCAGTTGTATTTCCAGAACAAAGTTTTATCACCAGCTTTGAAACCTAAAGTGTCTCCATTGTAGTACCAATCTTCTCTAGAGATATTCCATACATCACGCCAACCGGGAGAGACTTTATCTAGCAGGGTAATCAACTTCCAGTCACAATTGTGATCCCAATGAGAGAGATAATTATTTCTAATCACCAAACTCCATAGGCTGTTATTTTCATTTCTCAATCTCCAAAGCCATTTAGCTAGAAGAGCCTTGTTCATCATGTGTATATCCCTAAGTCCAAGACCACCTTCAGCTTTAGTTTTGCACATATCTTTCCAACTTAGCCACCAGATAGGGTTGACACTAGGTGGTTGTTTCCGCCATATGAACTTGCTCAACAAAGACTCAATTGACTTGACGATTCCTTTAGGAGCTCTGAATAAAGACAAGTAATACAAAAATAGGCTGGACAGTACATAATTAGCAAGATTAACCCTTCCACATATTCAATCTCCGAGGATTAGCTCCAATGGGTAGACCAAGGTAGTTGAACGGCATGAAGGCCACTTGACAGTGCATAGTAGAAGCCAAATTATGCAATAAAGTATCTTGAATGTTCAGGCCGAACAGTCTACTTTTGGCAAAGTTTATAGTAAGCCCAAAAATTAATTCATAGATGCTCAATATGCCTTTCAGGGCCAGAATGTTTTCCTTCTTACCAACAGCGAATAATATTGTGTCGTCCGCAAATTGTAAATGAGATAAGGTAGTAGACCCTACTTTAAGGCCATTAAGAACTCTGATCTCTGTTGCCTTATTCAGCAAAAGGCTTAAGCCTTCCACCATAATCAAAAATAAAAAGGGTGAAATTGGATCACCTTGTCTCAAGCCCCGGTTGAACTTTAATTCTCCTGCACTGCTGCCATTAACAGTAACAGCACCATGTGCAGAAGAGATACACTCCAGAATCCAGTTTGTCCATATTTGACAGAAGCCCATTTTTTTCATCATGGCTATCAACAAGGACCAATCTACCATATCAAAAGATTTAGAAAAATCAATTTGTAAGATCACTACTGCCTTCCTTGAATTTTTCACTGTATGAATAACTTCATTAGCCACAAGAATGCCATCTAAAATCTGTCTTCCATGAATAAACGCTGTCTGATTTTTTGAGATGAGTTTATCCATCACCCTCTTCATACGGTTGGCTAATAACTTTGATAGAACCTTATATCCACAACCAACAAGAGATATAGGCCGAAATTGATTCAGCATCATTGGATTGTCCACCTTCGGAACAAGAGTAATGAAAGTGGAGTTCATGGCTTTAGATAACTTACCATGTCTGTAGAAATCTCGTAAGAAAGTAATGAAGTCAGCTTTGATGAAATCCCAATGAGTTTGAACAAAGTTGAAGTTAAAACCGTCTGAACCGGGGCATTTGGAAGCAGAACAACTCCATACAGTTTGCTTTATTTCTTCTTCAGAAAATTCAGAAATTAAAAAAAAAAGTTATCTTCATCAGTAAGTCCCTTAGCGGCTGGAAGTTCCAGCGTGGGTCGCTTCCAACTTTCAGCAGAAAAATGATTTGAGAAATACTCTGTGATTTTGTCTTTTAGAGCACTTCTATCCACATATCATTAAAGACCATACCTCGGATAGTGTTTCGTCTGGTATTCTTCCTGACTTTAGAGTGAAAATATTTGGTGTTTTCATCTCCTTCCTTTATCCATTTGGTTCGTGATTTTTGAATTAACAATTGTTCCTTATTTTTGAGAGATTGTTGAAGTTCTAACCACAAAGAACCTCTTTGCCGTGTATCATTCTCAGTAAAGGAACCTACTTCAATCTTTTCATCAATATCAATCATTTGTTGCTTGAGCTCTGCAGATCTGTTGTCAATATAACCAAAAACATTAATATTCCATTCTTTAAGATGTGCCCGCAACATCTTTATTTTCTCACATAAAACATAACTGCTATGGCCATTAACTGCAAAAGAATACCAACAATCCCGCACCATCTCATAAAAGCCTTCGTGATTAATCCAGCAATTTAGATAGTGAAAGGTTTTGGGACCCCAATTTATCTCATCGTTCTTGATCATTATAGGTCGATGGTATGAGAGAGCCCGAGCTAAACCATGCTGAGAAATACCCTGCCATTTCAGTAACCAGGATTCTGATAAAAGAAACCTGTCTATCCTGCTGCAACTTAATCCACCCTGCGAAATACATGTATAACGTACTCTTTGGAGAGGTAAATCCTCTAGATTAGAATTCTGAATGAAAGCAGAGAATTCATTCATTTCTGCCGAGGGAAGTGACGGTCTGGGACGCCGCTTTGACGGAGTTCGAGTTGCGTTAAAGTCCACAACTATACACCAGCATGTATGTATATCAGTAATAATTTCCGAGGAAATTCTACTCCATATTCTTCTCTTGTTTCGTAGATCACATGGTGAATAAACATTAAGTATTTTTACAAGTGTTGTGTCTGACCCCCAAACACTTCGAGGCCCAAGATTCCAAGTGCAGACCATTTTCTTACCAATTTAAACACTGAATTTTGCCATATGC
>JAOWBN010211987.1:0-13847 GCA_028565015.1 Pinguicula moranensis
TTTGATGGGCTTAAACAATGTCTATGAAGCAGATCAAGGTCATATTATTCGAACTGATCCTCTACCTGATATTGATGCTGTTTATAACATAATACTTAGTTCAGAAAAGCAGAGGCAAGTAAGTACAAACATAATTGCCGGTCATGATAATCTGAATGCTGCTATGTTGGCTTGAGGCAATGACTGGAGGAAGGATAATGGTGATAAACAAAAACCAGATCGAAGGCAGCTGAATTGCAGCCACTGCACAAGATATGGGTACACTGTGGATGAGAGTTTCAAGCTAAAGGATACCTAACTGGATGGTCTGAACAAAAGAAATGCACACATTGTACAAAGATAGGTCATATTGTGGATGAGTGTTACAAGTTGAATGGGTATCCTGATGGTTGGCCTGATAATAAGAGAAAAGGAACACAAAATCACTCTGCACACTTTGCTGATTTTTCTACAGTTAACAATTAGGATCACACGCCATTGAATCTACATGGAGAGGGCATTGGTGATCTATACAAAGCTGTGGGTAACATACAAAAAGAATTACAAAGGTTATCCAAAGGCAAATGGGTGGCTGATCCACATGATAAAGCAATGGTTAATATGGATTATTATGAGGATTTTGCAGGTACAAACACTTATGGTTTGCTTTCATCTATTACACATGAAAATATATCTAAACTCAATTGGATTATTGACACCAATGCAACCAACCATATGTGTACTAATCATGGTGCTTTATCAAATATATGTTTGTTTGATCGGATAACATCTGTATGGTTGCCGGATGGTAGTGTCAAAACCAGTTTCCTTTAGTGGCGATGTGATCCTATCTAGCATAGTGATTTTGAGATCGTGCCTATACCTGCCAAGTTTTAAGTACAACTTCTTATCGGTGAGGAAGTTAGCCCTATAATTAGACTCGTGGTTCCATTTCATGCCTGATAAATGCATCTTGTAGGACCTTAAAACATCCAAGGTTGTTGTTGTTGGAAGAGTGCAGAAAGAGTTATACATTTTAAGCCCAAATTCATTTACACCTGAAGTCATAATGAAAGGAGAACAATATTATCTATTTCGTCTACCAATTTCAAGAACCATTCTAGCTCACGATAAGTTTGCTGGAGCATATTCAATTGTAACTGCAGACACTTTACATAATCGTTTTGGTCACCCTTATCTTGATGTAATGAGGCATGTTGTTACTCCAGATGTTCCTGTAATAAACAAAGACATCATTACTTTTTGTGAGATATGTCCACTTTCTAAACAGAGTCGTTCATATTTTGATGACAGTGATCATAGATCTGAAAATTGTTTTGACCTGCTTCATGTGGATGTTTGAAAGCCATATAAGCATCCCTCCACTGGATCTTGCCAATACTTCTTAACACTTGTGGATGATTGCAGTAGATGTACTTGGATATATTTGTTTCGTTCCAAAGATCAAGTCTATGCCTTGCTTGAAACATTCATCATGCTGGTTAAAACTCAGTACACTAAAGTAGTGAAAGTAATCAGACTTGATAATAGATCAGAATTTTTGAATGCCAATTGCTTGCGTCTCTTTACAATGAATGGTATAATGCACCAGAGAAATTGCTCCTATACGCCTTAGCAAAATGGCTTAGTGGAAAGAAAACATAGAACTCTTTTGCAAGTTGCCATAGCATTGCTTTTTCAGGCCAAATTGCCAAAGATATTCTGGGAGGAGGCAGTTCTTACTGCTGCTTTCCTCATCAATTGGTGGCCTAGCAAAGTCCTAAACTGGGCATCACCTTTTGAAGTACCGATCCTCGCAGCCAGCTCCAATGGAGATCACACATAGTGATGATGATTTACTATCAAACCTTCGTTGCAGATCAGGTTCAAGTTCTGAAGACTCAAGGAGAGAAGATGCTAATTTGAGTAGTAAATAAAATGTGATTTCACAGCACAAGGATCAACAGAAGGAAAGCCTGAATGTATTAAACAAGGATTTGAGAGACATGGCAGCTCTACAATGTCACGATCCACCTTGATCTAACGACCATGATTTGAGGATGATTTGGTTGCATTTTTGTTAGTAGATTCACGATGTCTTCATTACAGAAGTTGTATAAATTGAAGAACAACGGTTTGTAATTATTGGCAGTTAATGAGAAAAGAAGAAAAAACAAAGGGGACATTTCCCCCGAAATAACTTCTCTCTGTTCTTCATTTTTGTGTTTTGAATTTTGATTCCAAAGCACAATACTCATACGAATTCATAACCATCAAGTAGGGGAGAATAGGCAAAATAAAAAAAAATGTTCTTCATAAACAACACATACAAAATTAGGGTTTCCTTATGAGATTTACTCTTGTTTCTCATCCGCCCCTCTTTGGCTTCCCTTTCTCCTTCAATTTTTGCACACCAAAACAGTAAGGGAATGAGCAATGACGCTCAGTAAGTGGAAAGACTATAGCCATTTTGCGGTACCCAAGTCAAATATATGGTAAAAATGAACGAACTAACAAAGAACATGAACTAAGATTAAAAATCAATTATCACTACCCAGGAGAGATATCTCCCTCTTTGGCATATTACCATATCCACCGAATCTCAGAAAAGTCCCTTACCTTATCCCTCCAAATCAAGAGCTGACGCTGCTTCATCCAGCTCTCTAATCGCCGTTATCACATTTACAGTAATCCTAACTAACCGCAATCCGCTTATGCTACAAAAATTATCATGCCTTGGAATTTCAATTAATACATAAACCTAAACGCACGATACTTCCACATTACGACTAACAAGCATCAATTCCTACTAGATCCACAAAATTCACCAAAATATGTTAACATGCAACACACTAGATTTCGACATTTATGTGAATAATCGACATGCAAATATTTAAATGCATACAAGCATCATTTAAACAATTCCCCTTACCCTAGCCCCTACCGGATTCCCTTGTCCCCACCTGCCTTTTCTTCTTCTAATTCTCTTCGGCCTTTAACTGCTTCATGCAATTTCCCATCCTATTCTTTCTAGAAATCCCTCATTTTTTTACCTGTAGTCGGCGATGATGTGAAGAGTCGCTAACAAAATCACTAGAGGGAATGTCTTTCATTCCCATCACCTTTACCAGTCGTCGAGAGTAGTCTAGGTTCTCCCTTGATTCAATTATGCATCTTCTCCATTCTCCCAAGGAAAGGTAATGTCTCATCTTTTGTGTAAAGTGGTCGTGGCGATTGGACCATCGTGCTTCCCCAACCACCAACCACCCCCTGTCAAGGAAACCATCACAACTATTAGGATTGTACATTATCCACCTTCACATTGGTATGATATTGTTCATTTTGTGCCTAAACCCTCATGGTTTTATTTTAAGGCTTTTACTCCCAAAATGCCTCATCTAAGTTTTGAAACCATTCCTTATGAGGACACATATGATATGTACACCCACAGTCACGCACCCATTTATCACACAAGGAATTTTGGGAAATAGTCAAAACTTCAGAGAGATATGAAGACACATATAAGACTTTACCGTCATCTTTATCGTTCTTGTTAGATAATGAAATCATATTGGATTGAGATTACCTTTTTTCCTTTAATTTCAGTTCGTGACAATTAGTAATAATTTGTCTTAAGTCCTTGCAGTATCTACAGTACACTTCTCCTTTTTCATTTATATGTTGCGGTGCCATATCACCCTTATCAGTCTTACTTTTATTGTTTTCTTTCATTACTATTCTTGTTTATGCTAGACTCATAGTTCATGCTTACAAATAGAACATTTGATGTTTTTCTACTATTCTTAATCTCTAATTCTCTAGACTTTAGGCCAGTCATAATAGTTTCAAGTTTAGGAACACTTTCGGAGTATTACAGAGTATTTGTTACTACAAGAAAATCATCAGTGATAGAATTAATGAGTATCATAGCAAAGCTTTCATAATCAAGTTCATGATTAGTTCCTTTTATGGTTTAACATAGTTTATAGAAATTATCTAGATTTTTATCTATAGACGTGGCAGGATTCATTTTGAAAGCAAATAAGGAACCTTTCACTCTGATCAAGTTTACTAAAGGAGGCATTGTTGCTTGGCAGATTGAAAGGATTGCTGTGTGGGAATATTATGTACACACATTCGCTATATGCGGATGAAACATTATTTTTCGGAGAAGGCATGATGGAAAATGTCAAGGTGATGAAAGAGATTTTGAGGGTTTATGAATTAGTGTCTGGACTGAGTATTAATTTTTTGAAAAACCATAATATTGGGGTGAACATTCCAGGTGATTTGGGAAAGGAGTGTGCATTTCATCTGCGTTGCGAGGTGATGAAACTCTCATTTGACTATTTCGATTCTGGTGGGTTGTAACATCGGACGGCTGGAAACTTGGGATATGCTACTACTATCTATGAAGAAAAGAGTGTTGTTGTGGGAGAACTTAATGCTCCCATTTGGTAGGAAAATATGCTTGATAAAAAGTGTCATGTACAATATACCGGTGTATTATTTTTTGTAATTCAAAGCACCAAAAACAATAATCAATGAGATGGTATGGATATGCAGTTTATTTCTATGAAAGAATAAAGTGGATTCTTCGCGACCTATCCACTGGATAAATTGAGAGGCATTGTGTCAGAGCAAGAAGAATGAGGGTCTCAAATTTCAACATTTGGAACTATTTAATTTAGCACTGCTAGCTAAGTGGGGTTGGAGGATACATACCGGGGATAAGGGACCATGGTGTGATATAATCAAATCACAAAGTACTTGTCAGAGCCTTCGGTCTTTGGTGATTGGTCTTCCATATCTCTAACAGTAAATGCATCTAAGTGGTAGAAGGATGTTTGGAGTTTGGTGTGTTCAGCTGGTTGGTTTAATTCAAGGATGTGGAGAATTGTAAATTCTGGTGATCAAACGTTATTCTTGGAGGCTACATGACTGGGTGACCGCCCTTTGTCAGTCCTTCATCATCAATTGTACCTAGCAGCTAATGATAAATATTCTACGGTGAGTGATTATTACAATGGCATTGGAATTGGTTGCTAAAGGGGTTGGAATCCAAATATGTGGTGGCGATCATCACACAAGTTGAAATTCCACACCTAAACAAATGGCCGATGAATGGAGGTGGACGGGTGGCCCTTCATGCTCATATTCGGCAAGGAGTTGATACATTTCTCTATGGTGCGATTCAAATATGAATTCTGCTGTGAATGCAAAATACAATTTGTGTTATGACTTTTTGTTGGTTCCTCGTTCGGATGCGCATAGCGACAACTAACTTGTCAGTTGTTTGGGAGGTAATTCTTCTAGCACATGCTCACTTATGTGTTTTTTGTCATATACAGGGAGATAGCATCAATCATGTGTTCTTCACATTCTAAGATACACTCCTTATGGGCATTGACCTATGATTGGATGGATTTGCCGTTGTGGGTCAAGCCATGCCGTTGGACCATTATATGGCACACTTGGGAATGTTTCGAGGAAAAAAGAATGTGGAGTTATGGAAGTCAGTGTGACATTGTACACTGTGGCATATTTGGAAGGTAAGAAACATGATAAGGTTTCAAAAGACAACTTTTAACAAGATAAAGACTTTTGAATCAATCCAAGTGAACGTGTGGTATTGGTTTACTTCTCACGAGAGACCATTTTTTAGGGATTACGATTTCAGATTAGATACAACATCCAAGGTAGTGTGTTAGTACGTTTAAGCCGCCATGAGCTTTCTAGTTCGAGCAATAGGGTTCGTTGAATACAGTGGGTTGGAAGCAACTCTTTTGTAACTCTCTAACAGTTTTTTGTTGAATGATATTTTTACTTAGTAAAAAAAAACAAGCAAATAGGCTGCGGGCCTTCCTCAAGATGATGAAGAATCACATATGGACAGTATACTTTTAAGAAAATAGATGGATGATCATGGTAACATACCATTGACTACAAGTCTCAGTCAGCACATAACAGTGACACATCGCGCACATACAAGAAGTAGAACATCCACGCTTAGCAGTTCTATAAGAAAAGCTGTAAAGAATAGATAACAAGATTAAATTAGTGATGTACTAGAATCCTAAGCATGTTAAGATTATATTTTTGTGGGGTTTACTCCTCACTTAGATCTTCTGGTTAAAAATCTCCATATCCGACTGCTTTTTCACCAATCTACGTTCACCACACCACTGTTAAGAATATGCCGAATATGGATGCTTCTAGACTCAAAATAAAATGTTAGATTTATCAAGCAGCAATTTGTAATCCAATGAAAAATACTGAAATAAATGAGGAAGGATGTAAGGCACGTGGTTACACGAAATAAACTTTGCGTACATCTACGTTAAGCTTCGGAATTGGATGCTCTTTTAACTTATATTTCTTCAACGATAAATCTCCATATACAAATCTCAAGAACAATCCAAGTTCTTTGCAACGAAGAATAATCACGGCAAACAGGCATCGTCATTCAACGTGACAACACGTCACTAAGAGAAATCTTCAATGGCTAAGACAAAGGCATGAACAAACTACACAATTTCAACAAGAAATGAACAGTTTCTAATGAAATAAGAAATCACAATCGAGAGAGAAAGGGAATCAAAGCGTTCATGAGAGAGAAGGGAAAAGATAGAGTAAATTAATTTCTGTAATTGAGTTAATGCGAACTTTTGTTTTTATATTTTGATTCCCTTGAATATTGGCTATTGAATTTAGTCCATCAGACGGTCGTCATATGGACATTTCAAAGATTGCAATATTTCCTGTTGGATATTACTTTATCAATCCTACGACTCAGATTTAAAATCTCCTCCACTTAGTTGTGGCCACACGATATGTCAGTGGACGGATGCCCAGGATTTCTTCAATGTTTGCGTAGGGACTATCGAGGCATCGCCATTTCTTAGCCATAAGATCTTATTTTACTTGAACAGATTAGATTCATCACAGAATTTGATATAGTGGAATCAATTTCCACCGTCAGATGCTGTCATCCACCAATGGTTCAGATTACATCAGGTATGCTAAGGTGCGGATTTATGTAGTCTGTAGGATCAAACCAAAAATCGGTAGTCTAGATTTAAGCATGCATTGTAGATCTGGATTAGATCTTCCTTAGAACAGATCTAAAAAATTTAGAAAATGAATATGAACTAATCATACCTTAATATTGCGGAAGCATATTCGAGAATCGTAATCTTCCGGATTGATTGAATCACGTTCTTGACGAAAGGCTAATAGAGTCTATTTGTAATCCACGAACCAAGTCTTTTCATTTATAAGGTAGGATAGCAACCTAGAGAGAAAAAAGTATGAATATAATTATGCTTCTCAACATATGAGATAATGAATTTACACGTGTATCTTTTTTCTGAGAAGGCACTGAGCCTTTTATAGATAAAAGAGTTTCCTCACGTAAATGTATTGCGTGAGAAGTGGGATTAAGAAACAAAAATATGTTTCCTAATATTATGGGATGTGGGAGTTAATTAAATAAATAAATTATTTAATTAATTTTGACTAACAGCTCCCACTCGGCCACATAGGCTCTACAGTCCCACATCTCAACACACTTATACAAATCTCTCATGCTTTATACAAAAAAATGATTTGTGCGACCTTATTGTAAACTGATAGTATCATATTAAGTCACCATCTAACTGACATGATACTTTCGAAGTGACGATAACATAAATCTTTTTTGCATCATCGATAGCTATATATCTCTTTAAGTTATTCAACATTTGATTACATACTTAATGTAATCACTATGACAAATATGGTGAAGCTAAACATATTATTCCTTAGACATTAATTATCATCCATATCGATTTGGCTACTTTCATAGCATGATCCGCTAGATTATATAGTTCATAACCCTTAAATGATATGCAAAAGTAGCATCATTGCATCTCAACCTCAAGACATAGCTCTAAGTCAAAGAGTATTGTCTGGGTGGATAAACATATGTCCATGTGATCACACAATGACAAACATGAGATTCTTTTGTCAGTCTCACAATGGTCGTTCTGTAGCACACATAATATGATATGTGTATCATGGCATGAATCCCACTTAGGTGGGCATGTCATTGGTTTTTACCATGCAAATCGTAGTCTTTGATAAATACACTTAGCGTTTATTCTTTGCATTTCAGAATTACTGAAGCGACTGTCCAGAACGTTATACCAGCCTTTTCCTTCATGCTACACAAGTATAAGAGTGATTTCCTGTGTGATAGGGCAAATAATAAAGTTTTGTGACATTTATTATGTTGGTTTAGTGACCTGGAGCATCAATAGTTTGATGGTGCACTTGTTGGTTTTATGTGTATTGAATGATGTATATCATTTTGTTCTTTGAGTTTTATATGTATTATGGATCATTTGAGTTAAGAACTCGAATTGTGGAACTCCATGAATTATAATAAAAAATCTAAATCAATTCCTAGTCTTATGTCATTAGCAAAGGAATATTAGATGACTATATGAACTAGCATGTGGATTAATGCATGATCATATTTCACAGATAATTGATACGAGGTATCAATTTAATCACATGAATATGAAGGTACGGGGTACATAGTATTGGACTCAACCCAAATTGACTTGCTGTATGGATTGTGTTTGTGTCATTAGCAAAGTCAAATAATATTAATTCAATTATTAGAATATATTCATAATTCTAAATTATTAATGTGTATTACGTGAGATTATCAAACGTTCCTTCTAAATGAGGGGCTATGAAGGTAAATTTTTCAAATATACATAACTCATGCTGAAAGGTGTATATTATCAAGATGAGATTATTAATTTCTGTGGACCCCTTGATGCAGTAATAATTGTTACGCATTCATTTGTGATTATGAGATAATCATAAATAAACAATTATGTACTGAAGATCAAGAAATTAATTAATGGTCAAGGATGATGCATTCCTACGCTTGACATTAATTAATGGATATTAAATTATGAAAGAATTAATACTAAAAAAATTAAACGATCACAGTTTGTCTGTACTAAATCGGATCATAATATATTGCTA
The DNA here is from genome assembly GCA_028565015.1 of Pinguicula moranensis. NCBI lineage: Eukaryota > Viridiplantae > Streptophyta > Magnoliopsida > Lamiales > Lentibulariaceae > Pinguicula > Pinguicula moranensis. Next base: position 9,022 of record JAOWBN010211987.1, read on the forward strand.
GATGTCAATTATGATTTATAAATTAATGAGATTAATTTATTACCGATCTGGATATGGATCCTACTGGTTTGGCGAACTGAAATATTAAGAATTAATTATGTGAAACATAATTGCCGGGTTTCACGGACGAGAGCGAAGACTTCAGTGGGACCCGAACCCAATCCAATTTCAATTTAATGCAATTGGGCTCAATGGGATTGAGCCCAAGTGCTTATTTTGTGAATTGGGCTCGAGTTTTGTTTCAAATTGGCTCGAAATTAAGAGGGCCCAAATGAGACATGAAAACACTTGTTCTCATTGGTGAAAGGTGAGGAACTTTTCGACACGACTCGACTGAGGGAGAAGAATTCATCCAGCAAACCCATCCTTGCCGCCGTGAAATCCGTCGCCAGTGAAGGTCTAGTAGCCACACTTCTGTTTGCCAATGAGTGAGCACGGAAGAGGTCTCCTACTTTGGAGATTTTGTGACGTTCCACCACGGGATTTGCACGAGTTCGTTCCAAAACTTCTTGAAATCGAGGTTAGTTAGCTAATCTCTTCACCAAGAATGGAATACATGTAATTACATGAGTTTATGTTACGGTTTTAATTCAATTTGAGAAATCCAAAAAATTCAGAAATGTGTTACACACAATTATTACTCTAATGAAAGGAAAAACATAAATTCCATTTCATAACCAATTATTAGGTAAACCATGTCCTTATCATTTACAAGATGCGATCAAACCATACGTAACTATAGAGTCATGACATGAGCTCTAAACACATATTTAGGAATGGATTTGTTCATCGAATCGATAATCATCTTGTCAGTAGAATATATTTGATGTTGATATCTGCTTTATTGATATCGTCTCAAACAAAGTGATAGTGTTTGTCTTTCTATGAAACTTTGGATCATTAGCAAATTGAATTGCTTCTTTGTTGTTGCAACTCATCTCTACGGGTTCATCGGGTCTCGGTGTCAAATCGAGGTACTGTAGAAAGCTTCTTAGCCAGAGTGCCTCTTGCACTGCTATGCTGCATACGATATATTCCGCTTACATAGTTGACAAAGCAATGCAGTTTTGCTTCTTGTTGCACCAAGGATGAAAACATATCCTGAGATTGACTTGGACTCAACCAAATCGCCTTTCCAACAGGGGTGGAGCCAGGAATTGAAGGGAGGGGGCTCAACCAAATCGCCTTTCCTGAGGTTGGATTGGTTAAAGCTGCAATGAAATCCATTTTTTTTTTAAATTTGAGCAGAAAATTTAATAAATTTTATGATTATTTCTGAAAGTACATTGTTTAATAGAAATATACCGCATATATCTTTTTTTTTCCAGATTTGACCGATAAAATATTTAAAGTAAAAAAAAATTCAATTTACAAAATAATTTTTTTTAACTACAATCTGAAAAATAAATATATTAAAGAAAGATAAATGTATATATATTAAAAACAGTAGGAAAATACGAAAGAATATATATTGAAATTTATTTCCTAGTGATATAAATAATATAACCAACTTCTATGTATTTCTTCATTGGTCTAATAGTTGAAAGCCACGTTGAAATTCTTGCCAGCAGGAGTTATCGTGGGTTCAATTCAAGTCCCATGTGCAACAGATTTTTTGTTTTTGACGAGATTCGAACACAGGACCTTGCGCTAAAATTTCTATCAAAATACCGAGCTATAACGCCTTATCATTTTATATTGATTTTTTTTTATTATATTATCTAGGGGGACCAAATAATAAAAATTAAAATTTTCACATATAATTTTTTTTTTTTAAATTTCAGGGGGGATCATGGCGCCCTGCCCTTGGCTCCGCCCCTGCTTTCTAATCGGCTTCCATGTATCTTCTCAGTTGCTGATCTCCCCTCGATAGCAATCAAGATAATGAAAAATCCTCTTGACTGCTTGCCAACAAGCGAGCTCCAAGTTGCTTTGTTAACAGCTTACCAACCCAACCGCGAAGCAGGTGTGTGGTCATGTACATAACATAGCGTACATCAGACTCCATGTGACACTGGCATAGGGAACATTGCTCATTTATTCCTTTTCTTTATCTGTCTTTAGGCATTGATTGAGGCTTAGTAGCAAACCCTTATCAATAGAGTGTCAACGGATTTAGAGTAGTGCATCCTAAATCGTTATAAGATTTTGTTTATGTATGCTTTTTGAGACAATCCCAGCATTATCTTAAAACGATTTCAGCAGATTTCTACGCCTAGGACAAACCTGGCTTCACCCATATTCTTCATCTCGAAGATGGAGGAGAGTAACTTTTTAGTGGCGTTGATCGTTTCCATGTTGTTTTCAGTTAACAATATGTCATCAACATATAAGGAGAGAAACATGATTTCTCCTTTGTCTTTAGGACATACACGCAGTACTCTTTATCTATTATGGTAAAGTCATACGAAGTAATAACTTCATGAAATCTGAAGTACCATAATCTAAAAGACTGTTTAAGACCATATATGGATATTTTAAGACAATATACCTTGTTATCTTGTTCTACTTAGATGAACCCAACAGATAGATCCATGTAGATCTCTTCCTCAAGTGTCCATTAAGGAAGGGATTCTTTACGTCCATTTGGATTAGTTCGAGATCCAAATGGGCAACCGGGGCTAGAAGTAGACCAATAGAGGTAATTCTCACCACGAGAGAAAATGTCTCTTCATAGTTTATACCCTCAATTTGGGTAAAACCTTTCACATGAGTTAGACTTTGAACTTGTCGATAGACCCATCCGCACCACGGTTAACCTTGAATACTCAATTGCATTCAATCGATTTTTGACGATGTGGTAGATTATCAAGTTCCCAAACGTCATTTGTTTGCATTGAGTCCATTTCATCCCTCATGGCGCTTAGCCATTTTTCTCTATCAGATGAATCCATAGCCTCGTTATAAGAGGTGTGCTCTTCTATTTCCAAAGGAGTGCAAAAGAATACATATTTTTCAATCTAAAAATATCATTGAGGAATTCTTTCGTGTTCACTACTCCGGATAATATGATCTTCTACTTGCCTAGTTGGGGTCTGCTCCCACTAATCCCTTGGCTCGTGGAGTTGACACTGTGTGAAGGGTCGCTCCCACTAAACCTCTAGTTTGTGGGGTTTTTAGTCACATTGTCATGGCCTAAATTTTAAGGACTAATCTAGTTTCTAGACATGAAAGGTTGAGGACTTACCCCTCTTTAATATTGACCTCATTTTGAGAATCGATCTCGTTGGACATGAAATATGGAGGATTTACCTCGCTTTCATGTTGACCATCGTTTGACAAGTTCTCATCTTGAATAGGTGGGATTACACTATTTTGGGTAGAATGGTGAAACGTATTGTCCCGCACACCAAGAGATAGTGGTGACTAATGTTGTAACTCATACAACTGACCGTTTGGACACATCAAGCAGATGAGAAAACAGGTACACACGTCCAAAACACGAGTAGTCATCTAAGAAGGTGAAGAAATAAGAAGCTCCATGACGTGCGCACACGTTCATGGTTTTGCAAATGTCAGAATGGATTAAATTCAAAGGATTCGAGGCTTGAGAAACATTATCGAAAGGCTTTTTACTAGCATTGCCTGTTAGGCTAGGTGACATAGACAACTTATCCTTAGTGAGTGGATTTAAAAGATCGCACTTAGCGAGTCTGTTTAACCTATCCTCGCCAATATGGTCAAGTCTAGCTTGCCGTTTGACAGATTCAGAAAAGTTGGTATTGAAAGCTAAAACAATGGATGAATTAACAGAATTATTATAAATATCATCCAAATTAAGGACACAATAACCATGTTTATATGATCTGTGACCAAACACATCGTCATCGTACTCAATTTTCAATCCACTATGATGAAAAACCCAAATGTAGCAGAAAAATGATTAAAAATAAACAACAGTGAACTTTCAGCACATAGATTGTGTCGTGTAACAGCAATGTGTTCCCGCTACGAAGCTAGAACTTATAGGTATCAATATCGATGAAATCCTCTTCATTGCCATTCTCCATAGTTACGCTTCATGTTCTACCAACACAATGATGAAACTTGACAAATCTAGCATGGTCATTCATGCTGGCTTGCTCCTGAATCCACAACCCATTTAGAAAATAAATTAGCAACTAATGCAAGGAGTAAACACATAACTTGGGTTTATTGAGAGTGAAATGCACCTTTTTTGGCTTGGAATAGTCTCGAGAAAAGTGACATTTCTTAATGCAATTATAACACTTCATGCATGCCATATTATTGGGGCTGTTTGCCTTGGGTTGTTTACGGTTTTTGGCTTGGAATAGTCTTTTTTCGTTGGTTTGCCAAACCTTTTGTTCCTCTTAGTGTTTCTCCCATGAATTGCAAAGTGGCAGAGGATGTAGAAACCCATAAGGTTTCATCCTCAAGCTCGAGGTGCTTATTTGTATCAACAAAGGTTTTGATGTTTACATTGTGAGACATCAGAGCCTTGAAAGGGGTCCACCATATATCCTCCCTTTCATCAGATAGTGAACGAATCACATTGTTCATCTGTACGATTCCACCAACTTTGAGATCATGTAGCATTTAATTCATACGGAGGTATTCCAGTATGGGTAGACTCAAATCGATTTTGTACTGAAGTAAATTCAGGTGCAAGGTGTGGAACCTTGTAGCTGAAGTTTGGTCATATTATTTTTTGAGTTTGTCCCATATGGCCTTAGCCATGGGCATTGTAAGATCTCCGAAAGCTATACTACGTGTCATGATGCAAAATTTGTGCGGAAGCGTAAATATAAGTGTGTGTTAAGCATACATAACAAAAATTTCAGAGATCTTTTGACCAAGGATCTTTG